>VDFB02041705.1:50498-65179 GCA_007258455.2 Sequoia sempervirens
TACCCAATCTCTGTAGTGCCACTGTCAACTGCTGCAACACCTCAGTCGACTGTCGCTGACCTGCACGTATATCCCTGAGTGCAAGCAAGACCTCAGCATCATCCTGATCCCTGTTATTCTGTGGGACCTCTGTCCTAGGTATGTCTGATCTCTCAGCCCTGTCATTCTTGTCAGCCATGATATCTGGCTGTCTGCTCAAACTGCGTTGCCTTTCAATCAAGGCACATCTGCGTGTATAATACCTGTATGTATCAAATTCCTCTGGCTGCATGTGATGGCTAAACCCTAAGGATGGCAGGATTTAGCTCTGATACCACTGTAGAAACCCTAGTTTCCCCCTGACACTGCTCCTGACTGAGTTTTAGGTTTTTCTGAAGGTTTTTGGTTTTTTTGCAAATTTTGTGTTTTTGATGCAATAAATGAAAGTACGATTTTGACAATAAATTGAAATAAATTCAATAAAAATAAAATAGCTCTGGAAATGAGAGAATATCGATGCCAGTATCTTTATTCAAACTTCTCTACTGATTACAATGATATCCAGAAACATGCAATGAATAAAATAAAGAATTTTCAATATTTTTAAAACCTGGTATTTGCTGCTACAGAAGTACAGAAATGTACGGCTGAGTCAAACAATGATCTTCTCCCTCCGACTGATGATCTCTGGTGACTCCCAGATAGTTGGCGCCTCCTTTGATGCAAACTGGAACCCTCTAACAAAGGCGTTTCCTTTAATCTGATGAGTACGGCCAAAGGACAGATTGTACGGCCCTGCAGCAAGGTACGGCCTGACAGAACAGCAATAAATATTGTACGGCCTTCACCAAAATCAATGTCTAATCCTCTGTAATGATGCGCCAAGATGAACAACTACTGTCTGGATGCAAAACACTGAAGAATCTCAGATAAAAGACAATCTCTGAAAGCTCTGTAGTTTACTCTGAATGAGAAAACCTCTGCTGGCAATAGATCAAGTGATATTTCACTCTCTGAATTGCTTTCCGCTGGAGATGGCTCGTTCCCCAAGGAAGTCGAGTTCAAACCCTAAAGTCTGTGCTCAGATCAATTTGATCAGTTCTCAAAATCCAATAATCACATAATGGCTCCAAAACCAAGGCAAATCCACTAATAAGCTGAAAAGTGCGATTTCCTCAAGAATAGGGTTTTTAATAAAATATTTAACTTTTAATCTTTCAGTTACTCCATAGTCTCCGTTAAATATTTTATAATATTTTAATAGTCACTTTTGGCCCCTTCTGATGATGGGCGCACCCCTCAAGGCAATCACTTAAGTTATAATTTTAAATTATAACTTTATATTATAAACATTAAATAATTAATATTTAATCAATATAATTAAATATTAATATTTTCCTCATTACTCATCTGATTCCTGATCCGTCTGATGCTGACGAACTCTGAAGTGATTCCGGATGCCGCCAAAGCCCTACTGCTAAAAATAGCAGGGGTCCCACACTGCCTGCCAGGAACTGCTAAAAATAGCAATTATGCAAAAAGCCTCCGAATGAGCCAGAACGAAAGACCACTAATCAATCTCTGCAAACTGAAGCTGAGCCAAGCTCCGAAGTGACCCTCTATCCAATCAATCAGCCTACGAGGGTCGTGTGATAGGCCAATCCTGTCCTCTGAGAGATGTCACTGAGAAGGGGACATGACAAAGGTCAACCTTGGTAGGAGCACATGCCAAACAAAGGTTGATTTCCTTCAGGTTGCAACAGATAGCATAAAGGATAGGGTGATAAAAGACGGAGAAGACAAGGCAGCCCTCAAGGCTGAAATCCAACAACTTCATCAGTATATCTCTAACCTCGTGCATAGAACTGAAAATGTCAGCTCCTTGCTCCCACAAACGCTAGAGCTACCAGCAGAGCAGAATCAGCTTAATCAGCTGGTTGTATACGGGAAGCGTTTGGTAGATTGGGAAGAAGAGTTTGTCACAAGGGGCCGCTTTGTACTCATAGAGTTATATCAATTGAGGTACAACGCCTGTGAACTCCGTCTACGGATATAGGATGAGGAGAGAGGCTTGGCGGTCGACAGACCCAAAGATGAAATCATGATCTCTCATCTGAGCACGGCATATGACTCAGTCACCGACGAAGATAAAGAAGCTATTTTTCCTTGGAGGACACAGTTGATCTTCAAGGAAAAAATATAGGATACAATAGCTTCAGAGTTGGTTGAGAGCAGAGAACACGTGACTAGTGCACTTCAGTACATGAGAACTTTCGTGTCCTGAGTTCCTTACCAGTATCAACGTGAGGGTGGTGAGTAGGTCGAGCTTACTGATGTTCAGTCACAGATGAAGGTGCTCATCCATGGTATTTTCAGTGGGGAGTCTGTTGGCTGTAAGCTAGATCAACTTACAGTCATGTTAGCATTATTTGATGAGGCAGTTAAGAGTATAGGAGAACATTAGAGCCCGATCACAGGTGGTGAGGAGATGCTGTGAAGACATAGTGTGCTACGACAAAGTATTAGTGCTCCAGATGGTGATGCAGTCAATAACCTCATGGAGGGGTTACTTGCTCGAGATCGCAGCCAATGAACTCTAGATCAGGGCGTCCCACCTTTTCAGGATAGACATCAGACACAGTGGTTAACTCAATGCTTATTTCCGAGTTAACTTGTTGTTCCACCTTTCATGCTATGTTTGTCTTGGAATCATCAATTTACAATTGGAGTTTTCACTTAGTTTTCATTTCAATAAGGACATGCATGTTGCACATATCCATTTAATTTAGTCTTTTTTGGTTAACTGATGGTTGTTTTCCAGTTAACTATATAGTTTCCTTTATTTAGGGTTTAGCAATAAAATCTTGCATGCTTGCAAGACTGTAGTTGACTCGAGGTGATTTTAGGGTTCCCTACACCTTTGATGTCTATAAATAAGAGCTCTTTGCTCATTTGTAATTAACTTTTGCACGTGATAGCATACATGCTGAGCAACCTTATCTATAGTATTGCTATTTTGTATCTGTTCAACGAACTTTTATTGTGATAATAAATAGTTGTGTAGCCTTACCTGAATGTTATTATTATGTTACTTGTTCACCTTAGTTAAATGGAGTGGCTAGTTTGATCGTTTATTGTATGTGTCTGGCCAATGCAATTTTCTGTCCTAGTTGGCTATCTTATGTTATGTTTAATAATCTTTGTTTCAAATCCACACCTCAGATAGGTGTTGTCACCTCCTTGGGAATTTAGAAGTGAAGATTGTCGTTTAATGTTGTGCCAATAATCTTTTTTTTAGCCTACACCTCAGATAGGTGTCGTCATCTCCTTGGAAATCCTAACTTAAAGATTATCGTAAAATTGTTCCTACTCCTTTTTCCTCATGCTCTGTTTTCTTGAGGAGATTGGATAGATTAAAGCTTTTAGTTTAGTTGTAGTTAGAGATCTGCACAACCAGAGAAAATCCTTAGCTGCAACGTTCTTGGTTTTCTTAACCTTGTGCCTCTTCCAACTGAGACAAAAAGATAGGAGTTAGATTACTTTACTTTATCAAGCAAATCAGCATAAGAGGGAGCTTCCCCTCCTAATTTGAAGAGCAGTCATTACGCACTGTGCATAGCTGTCCGTAACAACTCGCACTCCAGAGGTGCTAATTGTTACGCCAACACTTAGCCAATCAAATGTAAAATTATCATTATGGATGTATTTGTTGTATTGATGTAAAACTTATACTTGTAACATTCAAATAGATGTAATGTAACACCCTACTGGTGTATGAGATTTGTACTTCATTATTGTAACTTGTCTTAGAGCATTTATAGATAATTTATTTAATATATGCTTGTTTTCATGGAATCTAGCAACGCTCGATTCACAGATAACTCCCTCTGAAACTTGTCTATTTCGTAGTTTCGTGATGTTCAAACACGCAAAACGAGGCGAATTTCAATTCACCTCAATGTGCGGTCCAAAGTCTCAAACAGTCCGTTTGATCATTCCCCTACGTCCGTCTCTCGAAGACCTTCGAAACGAATATCTTCGCGAACTCTCAAAGTTGAGAGTTAGTCAAAATTGTGAAATATGTCGGAGCACTAAAAATCAGCACTCCTACATATTGACTTAGTCATTTTCAACACAAAGTGTTGGAGCGCTGAAAATCAGCGCTCCTACACTTTGTCCTCAACTCGGAAATGTCAAAGCACTGAAATTTAGTGCTTGTGCACTTTTTGTCCAAACTAAGACTTCTTCATGCACGAGCGGTGATTTTCACCGCTAGTGCATGTTTCACAATTTTTCCCTCCAAAATTCGTACCTTCAATAATGTGCATGTCCAATTCATTAATTACACTTTTAAGTGAATTTTAGTTCATCTTTCCTCATTTCATTTCACTTTTCCTCCTTGCGCAGATCACTCTTAGAGCTCCTGCAAGGTCACGATTTTGAAGATTTCTTCGCCTTTTCAAGCTAGGGTTTCGCATTTTCAGGTATGTCGTTGCTTTTCCTTTCCCTCGTCATTTTCTTTTTCTCTTTGCTTTGGATAACCCTATAGATTCGATTCAAAGAAGCCCATACATTTTTCTTTGTGAGAGCTTTGAATCTTTTCATCTTTTAATTTGTCTTTCCTCTTCTATGTCGCGCCTTGGTTTTCCCTTATTTCTTTGCATGTCTTTTTCCTTCTTTCGTGTCCTAGGTTTGCATAAATCCACTTTTTAGCCTTAGGCGTCTCTCTCTCCACACTTTATTTTTGCCATCTCTTGTTCTTCTTCATCACCTTCGAACCTTCTTCTGAGTTTCAATGTCGAAAGCGGTGATTTTTGTTGAAGCCTCACCTTCACCAAACGTCATCACTCCAATTGTTCGAGCAGTGATTTTCACCGCTTGAACAACTTCTCACCGCTCTCCAAACTATCATGGCAGTGATTTTATCCGCCTTTACACTTATACAATTTTCACAACTCCAATGTAGGAGCGGTGAAAATTGGAGTATCTCTTCCCTCAACATGTAGAAGCAGTAAAATTGTCCGCTTATACACTTTATTCTAAAGGATAAAAAAAGAAATGCTCGAGCGCTCAAAATCAGCACCCGAGCATAAATTACAAGTTTGTTTCAATTTGCAAAGGTGCTAAAATTGGCTGCCCTTACACTTAAGCTTTTCCAAGTGAGAAGACATGTCAAGGCGCTGATTTTCAGTGCCTTGACACTTTTGACATTCCCACATGCAAAACCATCTAGGAGCGTTGATTTTCAGCACTCCTACATAATTGACATTTTTTGTTTCTAACACTCCGAAATCACTCCGTTTTCGCTCCAAACCCCGTTTCTTCGCTCACGCTCCGTTTTCCGTGCCAAATTGCTCGTTTCATGCTTGCTCCACATAGCTTGCTTGCCTCACGCTTCCCAATGCTTCATTTTCGCCTAACATCTGTTGATTCACCATCCTTGCAGTTTCTCTCCAGATCTCGTGAAGTGATCCCAAAAGTGATATCCTTTAATCCCGATTCTTCTAGATGACAGTAAAGAAGCCTCCATTGTCTTCTAAAAAAGAAGGAAAAATGAAATACAAGTACCAAGGTGTCTTTCCGCCTACAGTGGTGATCTCGAAGGTGGACGAAATCAAGGACACCGAGGTTGGTCATCAAGACCTTGAAGACTTCGTTAAAAGAACTGAACAAAAGCCTTTGGAAAACAGTTTGAGAGCCATTGTCCACAACAATCTGCATCTGGTGTCTACATTCCTGACATTTGCTCATCACACAGAGTTCGTTCTCCAAGTTGCATCCCACTACATTCAAGAAAGTAGAAGTGTAATAGATTCCTTTGGACAAGTGATGATGAGGTTAGACCCTGAATTCTTTGACATTATTTTTAGAGTTCCACACAAGGGAAAATACACCGAGATTTCAATGCAACAGGCACAGGAGGTTTATGATACAAATCCAACCAAGGCTAAAAATTTGATTAACAACCAATGGTTGAAAACACCTAGGCCTACTATCTCAAGATGGCCGAAGGGGCTTCCGCGAAGTGACTTCAAAAAGGATGTCAGGGACATGATTACTCTCCTGAGCAGGGTTAAAGGATTGCCTGAATCATCTCATTTTCAGGAGTGGATGTATGAAAACATTCAGATCATAAGGAGACAAAAAGATCATATTGATTGGGGAACACAAATCAGTGATGAAATTCATGAACAACTGATAAATGTGCCAACCACTTTGAAGTTCTATATGACTTCTTACTTGGTGTATGTTGCAGCCATGATAAGGCAATTCCCAAGGTTATCTACAAAGGGAAACCGACACTCTATACCTGTGTTCAAGTATTTCTACCAGTTGGAGTTGAAGGAAAGCCTTCATCATTTCAGGAGGGTCACAAATGCCTTCTTTGCACCTCTGCTTTTCAGTTTTGACCCATCTCTCGAAAAGAAGAGAGTATCTGATGAGGACTACAAAGTGGTGAGTAAGGTCGGGTGTATCTTTTTGCAATTTCCAACTTTCACCTATATCAGGGTAGGTTGCTATACTGGGTGTCCTTACATGTTGCCCAGGTATCCCTCAGATAAGTGGATACTCATGGAGTTATGCAGATAGCTTATCGCAATTCACAAGGAACGAATGAGAATTCACAAACTAGGTTTCAATTTCCACTAACGATTGGTAGATATACCATTCACAGTGTACAAAAGGCCAAATCAGTCTATGCAGAAATGCAGGTCATGACAATAAGGACATACAAATACAGATTTGATTTTGATTACCGGAATGTGAACAGGAAATTGAAGAAGGATCACAGCCACAAGTACCGCTTCGAAGACATATAGGATGAATTCAGAGATGAAGAGAACATCCGTAAAATGGATTATTGTAGGCTAACCGTAGAACAGATCAGGCATCTTGGTGTTGCTGATCTACCAGAGGGTCTCAAAGATCCTGGTGACATAATGAAGGCTGCCTTTGATGAGACCTTTGCCTACAATACAATGGTCTAAAAAGGAAAGTATTTCCATCAGGGAAAGGCTTGCTCCCATATTGGCCAACACTGCAGAATGGTTGCACAAACATGGTTTCCAGATGAAAGCTTTCAGGACAAAGTCGGAAGGAGAAGAACCTGGAGCAAAAGCTAGCCAACAACAGGAACTCCGCACAAAAGACAAGCATGCGGCTACTCCCTCTTCTTCCCGAAGAGGCCCTCGAATCAAGTTCACTGTTGGTAAGAAGGATACATAGGCAGTTCAAGAAGAAGAGGCCACGGAATCTGAACCATCTCATGCAAAAGGAAAAGGGCCTACTTCTGAAGAGGTAGATTCAGAAGAAGGAAATGAAAGCGAGAAATCTTTTGAGGAAGAAGATTTTGAAGAAGAAGACTTTGATGAGGAAGAAGATTTCGCAGAAGAACAAGATTTTGAAGAAGAAGAAGGTGAACAAGAAGGTGATAAACAGGAACTCGGGCATGATGAAGAACAAACTCTATCTCCACATGAGAATGTGTCGAAGATCTTCCCCAAATGTCATCGCCCGTAACTTCAAATGTTCCTCATACACCTCCTAATCCTAACACTCCTCCACCTCCTCTTCCCACATCACTTTCTCCCACATCTACCATACATGTAGTGGATGTTTCTCATCCCCCTGCAGCATCAACTGTGTATTTGCAGTTTCAAATACACAAACTGTTTATATTTTGTCAACCTCTCCATCATCCATCCCCAGTTTTTCATCTCCATCTTATGACATCACTTCTGAAGCTGAATTCAACAAATTTATGAGTGAATCTTTGCAAAGCCAACTTGGTGTGCAATCTACTAGAGCAGTCATGACAAACACTACCCCAATTGTCACCATACCAGTGATTTCTACAGAAGTGGTTGTGACACAAGAGTTGACGGTCAGTCAAGAAGCATATACTTCCTCTCTTCCCCCTTGGTCAGTATCTCAAGTATCGAAGCGAAAGAAACAGATGATCTCTCCAGAAGAGCTCAATCTTGAAGAGATGGCCCCTCCAAAAGCCAAGGGGAAGAAAAAGGCCAAAATACATTCAAGGCTTCATATTGACAAGACTGGTCATAAGTTTGCAGAGATTGGTATACCACCGCAAGAGGAAGGAGATGTAAACATGGAGGACTACATTGTCACTAGAGTCCAACTTGGCAAAGTGACAAATGAAAGTGCCAAGGCAGATGCACAAGTAGTCCTAGATGAATTGGCAAGAAGGCTTGACAAAATGGAACAAGCCCGAGATATGTACAAGCAAAAGGCCAAGCGGTATGCAACTGTTTTGAGAAGACTTGCAGGATCTTCAAGCAATGTACAACCTCTGACTATGATAAGTGCTAAGGACCCAGCTGTGAAAAAGGCAGAGAAGTTTTCCTCTAAAGGTAAAGTGTTGTATGATTTCATTGATGAAATAATAGAACATGGTTCTCAGGTCATAGTTGCTGCAAATGAGAAAGCTACTCAGATAGCCAAGCTCAAATCAGAGCTTGATAAAGAAGAAAGTATTCTTTCCCAAGAGCAAAAGGAAATGGAAAAATGCCTATCATTTTGGTCACAAATGAAACAAGCAAAGCTTAGTAAGTTGGTGGAAGTTGGGGTAATTCCCGACAAGGAGAAATATGTGGAGGTAAGAGAATCACTCAAGCACCACATCCAAGTGATCAAGTCTTTGATCGAAGATTTCCACCAAGTGCAAGAAGATGTCGAAGGACATCTTACTATCCTTGAAAATGGAATTAAGGAGTTACCCGATAAGCTCCTTGAAGAAGATCATATTATCCTCCTAGCCAATGAACTTTCCTAGATCTACAAGGAAGCCGTCATGAAGCAACTGGAGGATGCAAACTTTTCAAAGACCTCCATGCATGTCATTTGTGATATATGGCTAACTCTTGATAATCTCAAGACGCATCTTGACAGATGCAAGAAGATTCACTCATCTACTAAAAGATCAATCACCAGAGTTCACACCATTGTGGATTACACTGTTGGTCCAAATGAGGCATTCATCCTGGAGACAAGAAAGAGATATGAAGACTTCCGCGCACAAAGCAAGGAACCATGAAGGCTTCTTTTCTCCAGTGTTGAGCAAATGTAATTACATGTAAAATCTAAGATGTTTTCCCAAAAAGATGGGAAACATTTTTGACTAAGTCAAAGTTAGGTGAGATTTTCCTAATTTATCTCACCTAACTTTCCTAATTTTGCTCATCTAATTTCCTAGATTTTCTCTTCCCTCTCTTTTATAAATAAGAGGGAATTCCTTTGTAATGATCATCTTTTATCTCTTACAACGAAATGTTGCTCATTTTGCAACAAATGTATGAAACTTTGTTCATCTTTGTGAATCTGAATCTGATCAATAAAGAAGAAAGTTGCATAGCAAACTTCGTGTTGGAATCGATTCTCTTATGGTTTGATCAAATTGGTGGTGATTAGTGTACGGGATCTAAGGCCTTTGAATAAATCTATGTAGACTTTGTGTTACACTCTTTATTCGGATTTATGTTTATGTTTGGATAACTATTGGTGGATTATCTACAAGACTTTGTGCTCGTAATTGTTCATGTTGTTCGTGGAATTGTTGTATCTAAGAAAACTTTGGGCTTCTAATACAACAAATGTTACATCTCTCCAGGATCCATCGGTGAAAAGCTACGGACCGACTTTGTGCCTTCGCAAGCTTTTCTTTCTTATTTTATTGGTTATTATTATCATACCAGGTATCTCTAAACTTTGCTTTGACAAGATAGAGATATTGGAATTACTACTTTGTTTCTAGTTTAAAGTTGTATCGAATCAGAACTATCAACCATGAAGCATTGTAAAACGTATTCTCTGAAAAAAGAGAGAAGTATGAATGTGACACAGCCCCCATCTCGTAATTGTAGTTGTTGGCATAAAAACTAACACCTTTGGAGTGCAAGTTTGTACGGACAGCTATGCACACTGCGTGATGAGTGCTCTTCAAATTAGGAGGGGAAGCTCCCTCGTAGTGCTGGAATGCGTGGAAAAGAAAAGTAATCTAAATCCTATCTTTTTGTTCTCAGCTGGAAGAGGCACAAGGTTGAGAAAACCAAGAACGTTGCAGCTAAGGATTTTCTGGTTTCGCAGATCATTAACTACAACTAAGCTAACTACTTTAAATCTATCCAGTTTCCTCAAGAAAACAGAGCATGAGGAAATGGAGCAGGGATGATTATCTGACGATAAGCCGGGTACGGACTCACAACGTGAAGGCAAGGTGGCACAACTATCTGCTTGTCTAAATAGGCTTATTGGAAACAACAATACACAATAAACTAAGTACAGATTCTCAGCTTGAAGGCAAGGTGGCACATCTATCGGCTCAATCTGAATAAGTTTATTATTCACACACATCATACGATAACCAAGAACATATTCTCAACTTGAAGGCAAGGTGGCACATCTATCAGCTCAATCTGAACGAGTTTATTGAACACATAACATGAAGGATAGCCAACTAGGATAATAAATTGCATTGGCGAGACACGCATACAATCTACGATCAACTAGCCACTATATCTAACTAAGGCAAGCATTCACCATCATAATTGCATGAAACCCTATGTGGCATAACAATTCATCACAATAGTAAATACTCATGAACAATACAGAATGAGCAATATTACAGGCAAGGTAGGCACAGCATATATTTCTCTCTCGCAAAAGTTCTTGAACAGATACAATAATAGCGATACTACAGGCAAGGTAGGCACAGCATGTATGCTATCACGCAAAAGTTATGTACAAATGAGCAAAAGCTCTTATTTATAGACATCAAAAGGTGTAGGGAACCCTAAAATCACCTTGAGTCAACTACAGTCTTGCAATGCATGCAAGATTTATTGCTAAACCCTAATAAAGAAAACTATACAGTTAACTGGAAAACTACCATCAGTTAACCAGTACATCTAATCTAAATGGACAATGTGCAAGCATGCACGTCCTTATTTAAAGCAAAGTTAACTGGACACTGCCTTCAGTTAACTGGAAACCCTAACCCTAACTCCTGTAAAGATAATCCCAAGGAAGAGATAAGCATGTATGAAGTCAGCAAGTGAACTCAAGACTAAAAGTCGAGTTAACTGTTGCTCTTGACTCTAACCTCGAAACTAACTGCATATTCTAACTGACAGATCACTGGCCGCTATCTCGAGCAACTCAAACAATCTTGGAAATATCCACTGGCATTTTACTGACTAGTAACTCTGGCGGCTTTGTAAATGGAGTGATCTTTGTTCCTTCTACAGCTTAATGTTTTTGATGCTTTTCTTGATTCTTCTCAACGAAAAAGTGTTGCATGATGAAACCACAAAGCTTGATCGCAAACACTCTGGTTGCGAGAAATACACACGAACTTGCTACACACGCAGAATTCCAATGATCCACCCCACGTCTACGCTTGTCAAATTGTCTAAATCAACCCTCGGATGCACTTGCTCTTCATTGTCAGCTGCTTTGATGAAATCATAAACTAAGACCGATTTGGTCTTGAATTCAGTCTACATGAATTGCATTCTGAAAAACTCGCCCGTTGACTGTGAACACAACTATATTCTGACAACTTTCTGAAGAGGTTGAAAAAGCTCTGGACAAGGCTAAAATAGCTCATTGCGGGAAAGTTTTTTGAAATTTTTCTGAAATGTGGGTTTTGTGCAGAACCAAATTCTAAGCAAACCCAAATCAATAAAAATTCGAAAAAGTGAGTTTTAGCTAGGCATGCAGAGACTTTTCAGTTGAGAAAAGTAGGGGTTCTAGAGCTTCTCGGGGCAATTTTTCTCGAGAAAATCTGGAACATGGGTTTTATGCACAACGGAATTCTGAACAAACCCAGATGATGCGATTTTCAAAAAGATGTGATTTTGGCCCACATGCAAAGAAATCTTCGTAAAAAAGCACAGAGCTTCAGAATGAAGGCTGCGGGGCAATTTTCTCAAAAAAATCTAAGACATGGGTTTTGCTGCTGATGCTGAAATATGCGAACCCAAATGATCAAATTCTGAAAATATGCTGAATTTCTTTGACATGCGAAGAAATCTAAGACGAGAAATAGAAGAAATAAGATAGAAGATAGAAGGTTTTATTTGTTCTTCCTTTGTAGAATTCGCTTTCCTCAATCTTGGATTTTGATGTAACCTGCATGCAAACTGAAAATAAAATCTGGAATTGCCTTCTCCTCAGCAATTTGAATCCAATGCTACGAAAAATACTGAAATCTGACACCTGTAGCACTTTGAATCCTCAAATGCATGAAGAAATCGCCATTAATGAAGCTCTTTGAAAAAGCACGACTTGCTTAAGAATGAAGAAATAAGAATGACTTTTATCTTTAAATAAATAAAATTCATTTAAAATTCGTCCATCTTCTCAAACTCAAAGCGCACCTCTTAATTTGGCAGTTAACTGAGCCTCAAATTAGGGTGCATGCTTAACTAAGCTTTCAAAATGAATGCCTAGAATGTGATTGGCTGTGAACTGAAGCTTAAAATGCATGAAAATGATGCTTTAATAGAGTGCCACTTTTAACTTTAGTTGAACTGCCCATGCAAATCAGTTAAACTTGTGCATGCAAGTCAGTTAAGTGCACATGCAAAACAGTTAACTTCACATGCAAATTAGAACTCAACATCCTCTTCAGTTAACTGAACATGCAAATGCATGCACACTGCAAATGAACTGAACTTCTAAAAATAGCAACTCAAAATGAACTTCAGTATCTTCTGCATGCAACCCAGAAATCGTTCAGTTGAACTGAAGTCAGAAACCCTAATTAGGGCGCACCAGTCAACTTGTTTTGAAAAGTCAACTTTGACCCTTAAGGCATTTTTCCAGACTTAGCCAATTTTGATGAAAATTTGGATTGTAACCTTCGCCGCAGCCTATGTTCAAGCACTGATTTCGGATGACTAACAAGCCCGATTGACTGGCTGACGATTGCATTGCAGAGTAGGGCAAAAACTGATCAAAAGACTCCTTGAGACTGCAGACCATAAAACTAAGATCTGAAGGCTCAAAAATCCAAGCGCCCTTTTCAAAAGCTGCTCTTTTTTCCAGTGTTAGCCAAATTCTCCATCTTCATTCCGTACGAAGGAAAAACTGAATCCTCCATAACTTTTGTTTGACAAAGTTCCAGCACTGGATAACTGGATCACTGTGAAGCTAACTTCATTCCACACAACAATTCCTAGACAACATTTATTCAAATTCCAACATCTGAGGGTTGAAAAACAAGGGCGCCCTTTTCAAAAGCTGCTCTTTTTTCCAGTGTTAGCCAATTTGTCGTTCCTCTCGTTTTTTGCTATATCTTCCGTAACTCGAACAAAACAGGTCCGTTCGACAGGCTTGATAGCTCGTGGCAAAGCTGGCATGATACCGAACAAATGTTTGCTGAAGGTGACAAACCCTAAAAACAGGATATGAGCCCCTAAAAGATAGGGCGCCCTTTTGAAAATGTGCTCCCCTCTTCAGAGATAGAAAATTTTGATGATTTTCCTTCAGATTTTCACTTTTCTTGAATTTCCTCAGTAACAGACTGACATGAAACTGACAGAAACTCCATATTTAAAAAGCCCAAAAATGACCTTCTGACATCACTTTAACAAGATTAAGACTCAATTAAGCAAAATGCCTTAGTGAAGCAAAAAATTTGGTTTTGGTACAACAGTAGTGTACATTTTGTAAATACTTAATTAGTTTTACTTTAGTTTTAGTAAGCAATAAGAAGGGCACCTCCCCTTTCTGAGAGGAGAGATTACATCTCACATAGTTGTGGTTGAAATCAAGGTTGTCTAATCTATTCAAAAGGTGATTACATAATTTTCACCCAACAATGCTTCACTTTCCTTATTTGGAATAAGCTTTTGCTTCTGGAATACTATTTTTAGTATGCGAGTTTTTCGCGCTTTACAACACTGGCAAACAAAGGTAGAAGCGGAGGATGTTGAAAGTCAAGAGTCAACAAAAATGACAGTCAAACAAGGGAACTGCACCCCTGTAGGCCAAGGGCGCCCAGAGAAGAAAGCAATTAGATGTCAACTTTTGGATTGGCAATCCCCAAATGATCTTCTGAGATTTAGCTCAGCTCCGCAACAAATCTGTTCACCAGTCCACGAGACTTACCAAACCGTAGTAGTTGTTGATCAAACAAGCACGTGAAACGGAGGATAAATTGATGATCATCATAGCAACTGCACCCCTGCAAGCTAGGGGCGCCCAACCTTTTGAGCAACCAAATGAAGTTTTTAGCAACTGTCTTCTCCAAGGCATCTTCTCAAAATCCTTCCAGCTTCGCGAATTATCCAACTGTCAATTCACGGGACCTGCCAAACACTCACAAACGAATGTTAAGTGCGAAAATGTTGAAAGTCACGACAAGTTGGAAACATGAAAAATTGGCTAAGTATAGAGGAAAATGTACCCTTCTAGCAAAAGGCGCCCAACTTTTTGGAGCACCAGATGCAGCTTTCGTGCTTCACAGCTTCCAAGAAGTCCTTCTCAGCTACAATAAAGCTCCACGACGAGACCGTCAGCAAATTCAATGGAGCAATCAAACATCTAGCGACGAAGACCAGACTAGAGCATTTCGTGAAGGGTTACAAGGTGAAAATTATGTCTCAGAAGCACAAAAGCGCCCCTGCAAACTAGGGGCACCCAAACTTTTGAGCCCTCTTAATCAACTTTTAGAG
>VDFB02041708.1:0-46043 GCA_007258455.2 Sequoia sempervirens
TCAAAACGAGCTATCCAACGAATATAATTTTAGTATGTTTTGATTATATTATCTATCTGTTTTTTAAGTTTTATTAAATATAGGTTTTCACTAAAAACAAAACTCTCTAATGCTGCTGAAGTGGAAAAATAGAAGATTATCCAAAAAATTTAAAAATATGAGTGCACCGGATATTGGGTCCTTGATCCAACAAAAATAAATAAATAAAATTTATTACATACGATTAAAAGTTATGCGTTATCACGATTGGCGTTATGCGAGATTGTCATTTGATTGACTTCAAAACTTGATTAAAAGAAAAAATATTCAAATAAAAACTATCTAACCAAATTTAAGAGCACTAGATAATGTCGAGTTAAAATCCTAAATTTGAAAAGAATTGGAATTTTATCCTTCATGGAAAAAAGTTATCGTTATACGATGCGTCACTTTTTAAATATTGTTTTTAGAAAAAGCAATTTTGTGGAGATGGAAAAAGAAGTGCAATCTGATTCCCAAAAATTGAAAAAATATTTTTAAGAATCTACGGAGAAAAATGTGACAAGACTCTAGTTACATCATCTTCAAATTCATACGGTTTAATGCGCTAGGTACCCGAATGTGGAGATTGTGTTTAAAAAGCTCTCAGTGTCAGTTAGGCCAAAAAGTGTAAGCCACTATTGTGGGATCACCCATATATTTGAGCAGAGACAGGCAGTCATTGGACTGTGCCAACTACCGATGTTTGGGCTATTGCTAAGGAATAGCCTACATTCACCTGGTTCATGGAGGTGAAGGTTGTTATGGGATACCTTGGTTATGATTAATGATACGCTAATGCTTGCACATATAAGGACCCATCTATGTGGGTAACGGTAATCTGGGGCTAATCATCATATTGAGGGGGTTCACTAGCTGTCACTAAGGGCATAGAAGTGATCGATGCCAAGTGATACTCGAGATTGTGAAGAATAGAGTTGATAATATCACTAAGGTCACAAGGTGGTATATGTTGGGAGCTACTTCTTCCTAGGTGGACAGACTTGTTGCCAATGGCCTATAGGCGATTGAAGTCAAAATCCACCGGGTTATGGTAGGTTCACTACTTGTGGAAGCCTTGAGATAGTGGACAGACCCACAATGTAGTATGAGATGCACTGAATCCCATTCCCAGTTGTTAGACTATATACTTAGCATTGTGGGGTCGATGACAGACCCACAATGTAGTATGGGATGCATTGATTCCTTTTCCCATTTGTCTAATGGTGCAGAAGACCAGAGGAAAGGATAGGACCCACAGTGTAGTGCGCAATGCATCGATATTATTTTTATATGGGATGCATTATGGACATGTGTTAGTCAGCCATTGTGATGTGTAAGCTTGTCACTGCATATGTGTGTTGTATGTTGGAGCTCATTATTATGTATTTGTGATGTATGTTGGAGCTCATTATTGTGTATTTGTGTTGTATGGTGGAGTTCATCATTGTGTAGATGTGATGTATGTTGGAGATTGTCGTTGTGTATTTGTAATATATGCTAGAGCCAGTCACTAATGTAAATGTGATATGCATATGAGATAATCATTTTTTTAATTGTGATGTACATATGAGCTAATCACCATTTTACTCATGATTTGTGTATGATCTAGTCACTATTGTACTTGTGATGTGTATGAGTTAGTTAGCTTGTGTATATGGAGGTATGCTTGTGATAGTCATTGTGTATGATCTTTGGGATTATGGTATGATATGTCCCTTGCAAATATTGTGAATGTTTGTACACTAATGCTTGGTAATGTTTGGTATGGACCCAAAAATTGATGGCAAAAGTTATTATCATTATGTTATAATTGACTAAGTGATAACTTATGTTTAATGAATAATCTTGGCTTAAAGTTGAGATCATAGATCTCATAAAAGAGGAGAGAGATTGAACTCCCTCTAACATTGTGGTAGGCGAACTACGAAGCCTATGATTCCCATGAGGGGATACATACATAGGGTCACCATGAACCCTCGAGGCTTAGGTCTGGGTCTGGGAATGACCCTAGCTGTAGGAGCTTAACACTTCTAAGTGTAAGAATATAAGTTGTGACATTGTTTTTTTATCACAATGATGAATGAAGAACTTTTGATATTAGCACTTCAAATTTAGATGAAGGATGCTTGGTTGGTTAAGTTGGTAGTTGTGGTAAATTGTTAAAAAAAAAATTGTAATGCTCAGAGGGGTGGGTTTTACATTTTTAAAGTTGAAATAATCCAACTTGGGTCACTAAATTAGTCATCCACACATTCCTAAATTGTTGGAACCAAGATTACAATATTTTCACCTAGAATTTTTGATGTAGAAGTATCATAAGCATGAAGAAATATTGCATCACCAAAAACATGTATTGCTTTGGTAGATTCTTGCACACAATCTTAAATTGTATATGTTTGTGTGTTTTGAATTGCTTATCTATGTTAAGTAGTTTTAGTGGATCAACACAACTCCTTCTTGTATGGTGTAGCTTTTTTTCTTTACATAAACTATGTTGGTTTATGTGCAAATTCTTTTGGAGCACACATTAAGTCAAGCTACACATAAAATCACACACATAATTTTTTGTGTAGTCATTATTATCTTTTAAATATCATGCATGATGGAAATTCGTGTTGGATTAATTCTTAAACCTTAATGTAGACTCATTTTTCATTCATAAGCCCTTACATTTAGCGATTTGCACTCAAAAGCACAAGTTCCCAATACCAGACAACACAATTTGTATGAAGGTGCACATTCCTAACAAGTTTTGTAGGTGTCGATAGCTCTTGGTGACACATGGATAGTTGTATAATGGGGCTCTAAAGAGATAAGGAATGCATATTTTATAACATGTTAGATGACTCATCGATGACTAACTATAGAAATTTTAGGATTGGCAATGTCTGACACTAGAAGATATAGATTGGCTTTCCCATATTTTAAAAATCATTTTTTCTTATGTGCACATTAATAATGGTAAAGAATTCTTAGTCTTGGGATCCTTAAAGGATGAAATTTCACTCTTCTTAGGTGCCTATTTATATATGATTCGTGGACATGTCAAGGGGCTGTTGATGGTTCAAGTAATAGTCATTAGGTTGTTGGTTTTGGATAGATTTTTAAATATTAAGAAAACAATAGATTCTAAGATTGGGTAGATTGTAGTACATAGAGTTTTTGCATAGATGACTTATTTCTCACTGAGTTGAGTATCATAGATTAATGGCTTTTATATTGAAAGTGACACATTTGCATTTCTTAGATTAATGACTTATTTCGCACTTACAAGTCCAAATAGTCCAAATAGGACCAAACACAAAATAAGAAAGAAAGTAAAAGCCACAACAATACCACTCATACCACTCTTGAATCTTTATGAAGAGGGCTGAGAACGGCCTTGCCTTACAGTATTGAAGACAACCAAAATTTTCTACTAATAGATTTCTGATACAAATTAAACACCCTCAAATCACACATGGATCTGTGGCGCAATGGTAGCGCGTCTGACTCCAGATCAGAAGGTTGCGTGTTCGATTCACGTCAGGTTCAGCGAATATTTTTATTTTTTCGTAGATAATTTTGTTTGTCTCTTGTTATATTGGTGCTGGCGTCTTCTTCTTCTTAAGTAAAGGTTGCGTTCCCAGCCTGGTTATGAAAAAGGTCCATTCCAAAGAAAGCTTAGCTCTTCTGCAAATAAAATAAGGAAAGTTGTTTAAAATGATAAAAGAGTGACTAAATTCTGGAGATGCGGGGTATCGATCCCCGTACCTCTCGCATGCTAAGCGAGCGCTCTACCATCTGAGCTACATCCCCTATTTGTTAATATATAATTTATTCTTAAAACAGAAAAGAAAGTACTGGTTAAACCGCTATTTTCATCCGTTAGTCAATGTAAGGATAGACTTACTTCTAAAAGTGTACAGTGTAATGGATCGGTAAAATCAGTTATATAAAAATCATTTTAAATTGATGCTTAACAAAAGGTCATGTATGTGTTTGCGCGAGTTTTAAGAAAATAAATAAAAGAATTTTAATTTGGTTTAATGTCTTGTAAATTGTAATAAGACATAAATTATTATTACAACATTTTAGCGTTAAGCTGATGGGAAGGAATAACTCCTTTTTAAATTATTTTATTTCTTACAATTTTTTTGAATTATAATAATGGATATGTATTTTTGTGTAAATATTTTTAAGGATTTAGATAAGTTTTTTCAATATTATGTATTTTGTGTTTTTAAAGTTTTAATAGAAGCTAAACTTAAATTTGTATTGGATATTTTGAACTGAATAATAACTTGCATGATTAAACATATTATTATAGAATAAATGGTTGAGATAAGGTGTATTCTCAAATCTAGTATCCCAGCGTTCTTATAGCCAATTTTTTGAAAACAATAAATTTGAGTGATGGTACATGCATCCACCATGTACCCATGGATCTACATCAAGAATGCTAGATAGGCATTACTAGACTCATTTCACTTTTGCCAAATCCATGCTATTATTTGTTATCAAATTTCAAATGTACAACCTTGTTAAACCCAATGTGAAGAAAAATGGTAACAAACAATCAGAAAATTTCTCAACAAAAACAAAAACATTGCAAACACCCAAAAATAGAAAAGGACTTTATGTTAGTGTAGGTTTTTTTTTTTTTCCTTATGTTAGGGGATATTTATTTATTTTTGAAAACAATAAATTTGAGTGATGGTACATGCATCCACCATGTACCCATAGATCTACATCAAGAATGCTAGATAGGCATTACTAGACTCATTTCACTTTTGCCAAATCCATGCTATTATTTGTTATCAAATTTCAAATGTACAACCTTGTTAAACCCAATGTGAAGAAAAATGGTAACAAAAAATCAGAAAATTTCTCAACAAAAACAAAAACATTGCAAACACCCAAAAATAGAAAAGGACTTTATGTTAGTGTAGGTTTTTTTTATTTTCCTTATGTTAGGGGATATTTATTTTTCTTACACATATTATTAAGTTAGCTTAGGTTAATTAGACTTGGTTAATATGAAACCATGTTGTGTAATCCATTAGCTACATGTGTCACACTCTCCTACACATGGGTAGTTGAGTCTCACACCATCTTTGGATGTACATGCCACTTCTCATAACCATTCATTTCTCTTTGTCTAAGTAGGTTTTGCCACATCTTTTGGCATTTACTAAGTATGTAAAACCTCCCACCTATTATGGGTAGTTAGATTTAATGCACCTCTTGGATGTATTTACCCATTTTTTGTTATATATACAACACTCTCATCTCACCTCAACTAGTTTAGTGAGAGGAAATCAACTATTTTCAAAAAAAATTGTAGTTGTCTCTATTTTCTCTCTTCTGATCTTTGATCATTTGTTGATTAGAGTTGAGTGTGATCTACAACCAACATCATATCCTAGCTCGATTCTCACTTCTCACATAATCTAACATGGTATCAGAGTGGGTTTGTTTGGTATCTAGTTCATTTGATAGTATGTTAGTTAAGAGATTTGAGACTAATCCAATGTTAGTATTTTTCTCAAAACCTAGTATGATCTTCTCTTGCATCTTCAAATGATATGGAGAATCAAACAATTTAAAGGAAAAGTAAGCATTTATATAATTTATTTTGCATATTTTTGTTCTTATGAGATCTGTGTGATTGCAATTTTTTAGTAATCATAGAGGCATTTTATATCACTTCATAACGTTCAGAAGGTCTAATAAAATCAAGGTTGAATTTTGTTTCACAAAAGTCAAAGATCAAAGGACCTAGTTATAAAATAGGGATTTCAACATGGTTTGAGAAGATAGTTGTCAAATCAAAGAAATTTTAGCCCAAATGGACCTCATCATCATGCTCAAAAGGCTCAAAAACATAAATATTGGTTGTTCAAATATTGAAATCCAAGAAGTTGACCTCTAAGGCAAAAAATTTGCTCCTAGGCCATACTGCATCCATACTATATAGATCACAACAAAATAAATAAATAAATAAAAGGGTAAGTGCAAGAAGTTGGGTCCACGAAGAGGGGAAGTTTCGACCAAAAAATGTTGAAAGGAACGGGTACTTGTTTTAAAGTGGGTACACATTCTAAAAAAATGAAATCTCAACCCACATTTTTATTTGGTTTTAGGCTCGAGAAAGGCTTGGTAACCCAACCCTTAGCCTTGAACCTCCAACTAAATGACTAAGGCAATGCCAAGAGAAATAACTAACTTTGACAATATAGCTGACATTTTTTTAGAATTGGTTTATGAAATAAAAATTCAGCAACAATAAAACCCCATAAAACCATCATACAATAATGTCAATTATGCCCCATAATTTAATACATTCACTCTAAATAAGTTGGAAAATTGTGTGACACTTTATGGGATGAAATAGACTTTTTATCATACCTCAAAGAGTTTGGAAAAAAGATCCATGAAGATTCCACATAAATCCTTATGTATCAAACCATTTAATTTTTATCCTTGCCTTGCCACCCTTTTCCTCTTTCTTCTTCTCTTTATCCTTGTTTTTTATTCAAAATTTAGAGACCAAATATTATACTTACAAGATCATATCTTTAATCCTCCTAGTTGAAAAGAAGTTTGCAACCATAATGAATTATTTCCACATAATTCCAAGAGAGAAAATTATGCAAAAATGTACTCAAAATCCACAATGAAAAAGAATAGGCAAATGTACCATCAAGATGATACAAGATGTACCTTGGGAAATTATCATTAGGGAAAAACCTAGCCTCCCAAAGCATCCAAACTCAATGTGTTATCTCGTGAAAAAAAATTATAATACATTTGCAGGGTCTCCATGAACAACTATGAAGATCTCTACATGTGTTAGGAAAATCATACAGCTTGATCAAACCATTTCCTACATAACCCCATGAGATAAAAAAATACATACAAGCTTACAGAATAACCATATGAAAATATCAAAGACATACCACAAGATAACATAATATATACCTTGGGAAAACCCTCAAGAGTAAAAAACACAACCTCCAAAAGCATCCGCATTCAATGTATTATTCAACAATGAAAACATTATAATACACTTACAAAGTATCCATAAATACTTTTGAAACATGAAGCTCCTCCAATGAATCCCTCGTGTTTCCAAGTGTGTATCTACACATCTCATGCCATGTTTCACATATGCACTCATTAGAAGAAATCTCAATACAATGGCAACCAAGACAAAATCAATAAAAAACCAACCAACCAACCAACCAAAACCACTAAACATGTGCTTGATTTTATAGAATCAAACTTGTACACAAAACAACCAAGTGGTAAGGTAAAACTATGTGCCTTAAAACCTTGAGTATACAAAATCATTGACCCCACATTTAATTTTCGGTACTAAGTTTCCAAGATATTATATATTTTTCCATAAGCAACCCACACATAAATTATCTTACCAATTTCACATACAACTTTATAAGTGGACCCAAGTAAATATTTAATTTTTCTAAACACATCACCTAATGACGCCCACAAACAAATATTTGTTTTACATAATTAAAATATTTCTTTCTTATGCAAGGTGTACAACACCCTATTCCTAACAACATGCACTCCATGTGAATAAAAAAATGAGAATTATGTAATCACACATCCCCATCCATGATTCCTCCCCTCATGTATACAACATACAAGAGATGCTAAACAAATATTATCCATCAAGACAAAGGTTATGACACCCAAGCTCAACTATTCATGTGCTTGCATAAAAAAAACAAAGTGGTATTACATAAATCATGAGATTATAAAACTATTTACCCCCTCATTTACTTTTTGGTATGAACTTTTCTTAATATTAAATATTTTATCAATGTGTAAACCCACATTAAATATTATCCCAATGTTACATACAATATATAAAGTGGTCCTAAAAAATCCTAACACGTGATGCACACATCCCTAGATTCCCTAGATACACCATAAATAATATTAATTTTATATTATTAGAATTATGAAAGGTGAAGAACATACTTTTCCGAATACTTACCAATGCACTGCAAAGGCCAAATAGTTGAAAGATGCATATGCTAGATTTGTATGGGTTCAAATAAGGGAGTCCTCCATATACAATTTGAAGGTACATGAGGTCTATGAAATTAGGGAGCTTGTATAAGGTGTATGATTAGGGTCAAGTCCCTCCTCACTTCATGTTTCCCTCTAGAAGAAAGTTGCACCAAAAAGGTATTTTCTACCCTCTAGGGAGAGTTTGATTCTCTCCATAATTTATATACCCTACCAAAACTCATGGGTTCAAGTTGATACTTAGTAATGAAATATAAGTCAAGCCTTCTAAAAATTAAAAAATAAAGGGAGAAGTGAGTGTTTATAATTCCCAAGATCACAAAATCATGAAAATGAAGAGAACATATTTGCTAAACATTAAATAATCAAATTACATTTATATATTTTTGGGTTGGCTAACCTTGGGTATGCCCTTAGAAGGGGTTTTCTACTTCCCTCTCCCAAAAAAACTACAAAGCCAAGTGTGGTGGATTTTCCTTTGACCCCTTTTTCTGCTCCTAGTAGGGCTCTTATGGTTTTAGAAAAATGTAGTTCATTTATGTTGGATGCTAGAGCATTGAAAGATGTAGGTGGTCTTTGTGTGTATGTTGTTTACACCTATGACATGGTTGTTGTGAATGTTGGTGAGGATGAACACCCTAAGGGTTTTACCTCTTGCTAATGTGTGTGACCCTATTGCTTATATAGTGGAGGAGCCCCACTCTTCCACTTCAAGTGAGGAGTTTCTCATTGAATGTGTTTTTGATGTTTTAGTTCCTACCCAAGTTGAGGTGGAGGGGAAGATACAAATTTCTATCCTTGACTCTCTTACTATTAAGTTGACTACTTGGTTTAGGAACTCACTCATTGGGAGATTATGTGGTAATCATCTCAACATCGATGTTGTTAGAAGACTGGTGCTTCAAAAACAAAAACTAAGAGGTCGAGTTCAGGTTGTCTCTATATTGAATATTATTTTCTTATTTTATTTTTCATACTAGATGATTGCTCAAGGACTCTTTTAGAAGGTCCTTGGTTTTTGGGGCAAATTGGCCTTTGTCTTAAAAATTGGTCTTCAAGCTTGAACCCAATGAATGATGATATTGTCAAGTTTCCTATGTTGGTTAGATTGTTAGGGCTATCATTATCTCGCATGCTTATAATACAACATTATACAATTCTATGAGACATGGTCCTTTCCAAAGCATGTCTTACAATCTAACTAACAACACCCCTTGACATATCCTATTGCTCACCATTGTCCTTCAAAAAACATGCACATGAATAGGAAGTGGATAAAATGTGATGTTTCATCTAAGGCATCCAAGACCTTCATTAAGTAGAAGTACTAAGAGTGCCACGATGGCCACCATGCACAACACAACTTTCAAGTTAGTGGTAAATTCTAGCTACAATGTCAAAGGGAATGCTTTTTGTGGTTCTCATCACAAGATAAAACCATTATGCTATGGTCTTTACACCATTTTGTATGTAACTAGTGAGAAACATTTGTTCTTGACATAATGTAGTACTTGGGTCTATATCCCATCTTCAATATGAAGCTACTCAAACTATACTTCCCTCTACTTCTAAAGTGGGTTCAATCTTAACATCTTATAGACTTAAATTCTACTCATGTCTATCCAATTATGAAGGATGATATAATTGATACCATGATAACACATGCTTTCTCAAGTGCTCATTAGTTATTTTGTAATCAAGAGCAAACAATATGTTGATCAAGTCAAGTGGTACAACTTGGAGCAACTATAGTTGTTGTTTCCTACACTCAAGTTTGAAATATTGGAAACTATTGCTTATCAAGAAGAGGTAAATGATCCAAGTGTAGTTGTACACATAACCTTAATCTTATACATTTATGTAGTATGCAAACTTATCTCTACTCAAAATATGCAAAATGATCCTAGTACAAATCCACACATCCCCATATCATGCAACACAACTCATTGCACCACTTAGAGTCTAGTACTTGTGCATCTATGTATAACACTAGTCACCCACATAACATGGCCTTGTATATGGGTGCACATTCTCACCCAAATACTATTAGTTTGTCACTATGCATGTCTAATTGTGTTCATATATATGCCACATGATCATGCCAATCAATTGACACCATACAAGTTTGACACTTGCCATAATTCTATCCACATGAAAAACATACCATATATGCATAACATTTGTCAACATATTATTGAAGGCAAGCTAATAATGACTTGTATAAATACTTGTCTTGTACCATAGGGGAGAGGGGCCCATAGTGGAGCATGGTCCAATAGTGGGGATAGAAATATTCCTCGGTGGGCCCCATAGTGGAGCACCTTAACATCCAATTGCAAAACACTTTTTATCCATAAAGTACACAAACTAACAAATCATGTGATGCCACATCAACACACCAATAAAACACAACTTAGTGCACCACTATCGGTCTCGCTTCTTTTTGGGCCTTTTTGTATACCTCAACAAAAAGCATGTTGATGTGGCATCATATTTGATGATGTGGCCCTAAAACGAAATATAGAAGCACGTGAGTTGCCAAATAAGTTGTACAAAATTGGGAGTTATTTGAAATTTCCACATAGGGTTTTGAGAAACGTGAAGTTAGGGTGCTCCACTATAGGCCCTCTCCCCTAGTCAAAGAAGTTCCTATCAACAAACTTTTATGTACATGATATTGTGCAGATCTTTCCTGAAATACAATTACATTGCAATATTTTTTGTATATCTCAAATGAACATTTACATACTAATATACAATTTCTTACACATATTGATGTATTAATTTATAGATTTGTCCTCTAATCCTTTTAAAAAGTGAATCACAATTATTTTAAAAAATTGATGAGAAGATTAAGACAATACACCTCCACATACAAGGGAGGTGTATCATATGCCCACAAAATCAAAAAAATTATCAAAAAGATCAAAGAATTTTAGTCTAAGTACAAGGGAGGTTGAAAGAATCGATCAAAAACATTATCAAGAAGTTCAAAGAATTATAGGCAAGTACAAAGTGAGACATGATTAACACTACATTTGAACACAAATTCTGACCGGGGGATAAAAAATATTTGTACTTAAAGAAGCAAATATTCAAAGGAGAAACCAAAAAGCTAAAGCCATTACAATATGATCCATTTAAAACTATTGAGTGAATGAAGAAAATGTTGTTAGACCTAACAAGTGTCTTCCTAATGTTGAAATTTTGTATTTAAAGATATCAAGTTTCCACAATCCATATTGTAAATTTGTATCACTTCTAGTTTTGATTGTGTAGAATTTTTTAGCATCAACGTTTTGGATCAGAGTGTGTGATCTATCATCAAGATGAAAGAGAACAAAGAAGAAAAAAATGATGAAAGTGATACAAATTTATTTTGTATTTACTCATCCCCCATTTTATATGAAGAGAAAGGACTTTTTTTTAGACTTTGATGAAACATCTTGTTGCCAAGGATGATGTATGAGTCACGATAACAAAGAGTCAAGCAAGACCAAAAATTATTAGTATACATGTATTTTGTGTGTTATTAGAAAGCTTATTAAGAATATAATCATTAAACGTTAGAGCTTTTAAATTCATTTGTAAGAAGAGTTGCGCTTCCGGTGCAACAGACTTCACATTTTCGAATCATGACATTTAACTGACAACTAAAAGACGACAGCAGCAATAGTACTAATCTGCATAAAGGCGCAGACAAAGATCAAATCAAAAGGTTTTATTATCTGAACCTGACGTGAATCGAACACGCAACCTTCTGATCTGGAGTCAGACGCGCTACCATTGCGCCACAGATCCGTACATACTAATGTTGGACTATGACATAACTTGATGTCCGTCTTAAAATATGAGAATTTCAAACAAATCGAAATATTAAAGGCAAGGTTAACCAAGTTCTTTCACAACCGTTGAATCTCGATAACAATATCATAATTCAAGAGATTTATAATCTTGTTTAAAATTTATCATTAGTTATAATAATAATATCAATTATGAGATTATTATTATTTATTTATATTAAATAAATAGTTGTTACAATAATAATATCAATTATGAAATTATTAAAATGGTGTTTATTCTTTCATAAAAATAGTATAGAATAAGGAGTTTAATTATTATATTTATTTTTATAAATTGTAATTTTTATTTTTCTTGTTTAATTATTAAAAAATTGGAAGAATAAAATTTGTGGAAAGTATATTCAAATTACATTTAGAATATTGTTGGGTATTATGTTATAAAAACTAAAAAAATAACTTTTATATTTTTTACAACTAACTTGATTTCCTTTTTTTTAAATAATTGATAGAGAATTTCAATTATAAATAATGTCAAATATTTGTCATATATGCTTAATTGAAAGTTTGGCCTTATGAAATGCAAAGCATCAAATAATGCTGAAACCCAAGATGTCATGATATTTAAATAGAAAAATGACTTTCTCTAAATAAAAATATTTTTATTTATGTCACGATATTTAAATAGAAAAACAACTTTCTTTAAATTAAATATTCTTATTTTCAAAATATATTGTATTTAAATATCACCATGTTCAACTTGCTTAAACATTTCACTTTCAAATTTTAATGCCTATAATTTGATGGGATGAATTAAGATTCTATGAATGATTGAGATCAACAAATTGTTAGCTAAATTAAATAATATTTAAAATAAATTAAATGTATAATTAAAAATATTAATCTTGATATCTATTTGTAAGAGAGGGGGACCAACCACGTCAAGGCTCCAGGTCACGGAGAGCCGAGAGCAAAGGGTTGTCTTAACTTACCTCACTCTAAAGGGATGAGGATCGAGAATGAAGAGCACTATGCAATACTTTTGTCACTCTACAAACCTAAAGTTTAGGTTTAGGCTAGACGAGCTAGTTTTTTGGAGTTGGTATTGCACCTTAGACAACTCTCTGTCCGACGACAACAACACGGTTCTAGGATGATAGCGTGGCGCGCTGGCATCCGTACAACCAGAAGATAGGAAATACACTAAAAACTGTCAAGAAACCTACTGACAGCCTAGCTAGTTGATTCTGACAGGAAAAATAGAATGAGAAAGTACAGGAAATAAAGATGGAGATGATAAAGCAAGTAGATAAAGGCTAGGGTGACAAAGATAATCTCACAAAAGTGCTTGTTTACTAGCTAGCTCCATGCACTCGTTCCCCTGCACACACACAAGGAGGGGAAAATTGTTGGGGTTGTATAGGGGCATGCCTTAATCAGACCCCCACTTTGGTGTTTCCACCTCCACGGACAACTAGAAAGCAACGGAGTAGAATATGCGATAAAGAAGATAAAGGAAGTACAATGAACACTACAAAACAATACTATGCTACTCAATCAAATCACAAAGGAGATGAGTGAAGCGTTACCACCTCCACCCAAAAGCTCACTAGCCAATGGAGGAGAATGCAAGGTATGGACTTGGCAAAGTCGCCACAGCCGCAACAGTGATGAAGGGAGGTCTCACAAGACTCCAAGCCGACACTTCTATTGCTTGCCTCGCACTTGCGATGTGGAGTTGATGGAGCTTCAAAGCTACTGCAATGCTCACAATGGAAAGATGGAATGTTGCTTGGGAATGAAGAAGTGAAGAGATTGAATGTGTAGAGATTGAATGCAAGTGAGAAAGGAGTTCAAGTGAAAGTGAGGTGAAGGATTTGAAGGCAGAATGAGAAAGAATAAGTTATTTTCGGGTTGGTTGGTCGAAGAGGGATGTTACAGTTTGACCCTAATTGGGTGTGTAACACCTCTGCCAACTTCAGACGCAAAAATCCGTCAGGGACGGCAACGCACCGCATAGACGTCTGTGCACTGTGAGTGCGTCCCTGACAAATATTCGCTCACCAACGAATAGAACAAATGCCAAGTGGATAGAAAGCAAGTGGGTGATGTGGAATTTTGCCTTCATATTCGATTTTCTAAGGTGAGGGTATGTGGAAGGGAAATTTGCTTAAGGGGTGCAAATTCGCTCCTATACGCTATTTTCTTTTATGTTCTCAAAATTCTTAACATGCATCAATTATTTTGCCATCTCACTTAACTTAGTAAAGGTAATACTAGCCATCAAATAGCATTTACAACTCATATGCCATTATTAATTCATAATTTCTATGTGCATAAGGCATGTGCTATCACAAATTCTATATAATATCTTGGGCAACTTTTGTTAGAAATGTTAATATTCCATTATATGAGTTTAAACTTTAAAAAGTCATAAACCTTATGAGAATAAAATCTAGATAGAACCTCTTTCATTTCTTCTCATTTAAATTTAACATCTACATATGTTGCTTCTTTCCAACTTATCTCTCCCTTAGTTCTCTTGTCCTTTTAGCCACTACCGAATCCTTACAATAAATATTATGTCCTTTATCATTATTCTCTTATAAATACATTATCTTCCTAGTCTATTTTAAGAACTTATAGGAATTTAATTGTTTCTAATTTTCAATGAGGAAAATAAAATGAATTAAATCTTGTGTAATTTCCACACTTTTGTATGTCTTGATTTTTCTATTATCAACATTGTATTTTCAACTACATATTATAAAATGCATAGATCATACTACTGTATGTTGCATTAAGTGTTTATCAATGTTTGAACTTCATTGTTTTCAGTAGTACTCATTGGTGTGGTTGCTTATTATGCATTAGTTGACATGTTTGTCAAATGAGTTATTATATGTTTTTATCATGTGTTTAGGTCACACGTATATTTAGTGGTAGTGTGAACCTTTTCGTATTAGTTGTTGGTATTTCTTGTGTTGTGATGTGTGTATGGTGTTGTGATAAGTACCCTGTGAGAACTTCATGTATTTTCTTGCATGTTTGCTATAAAGGTGTAGAGCCCTTATACATAAATGACATGGTTAGTATCGAGATCATATTGTATATCTTGAGATACATGTGTTATGCTTTCTAGGATTGGATTATTATAGTATTTTATTCTAGTGTTGTCTTTATTGAATATGATTATTATAATGATATTGACATCACATGTTTTACCTCTCTCTCTCTCTCTCTATATATATATATACATATACATAGATGGATGTATTATCATGGTGTTGACATTCTAGATGATTGTTGGTAAATCATATATCTATTAATAGATGATGTACATTGATATTGAATTATTTTGGATGAGATGATTACATGATTTGTACTATTATATCCTATTGGATGATTATGCATTACTTTAACTATTATGTATGGTGTAGATACACTTGATGTGTGACTTGGATAAAATGTAATGACCAATCTGAAGTGACATCTATGGTATATCATAGATGTTAATTCAGACTAGTGTGTTTGGTAGCTTCTATCACACTCTATTTGAGTGCATGATGAGTCCTAAATTTTTTTACCTTGAATCTGGATCTAAATTGATGGTGATTCAAGTAACCGTATGTTGTGAAAAACTTGTGTGATTGTAGTTGTGATTGTTTGTTCTCTATTTAAACTTTTATTATATTTTGATGGATAAATCATTACATTTTAATGATGCTTAATGAATTTGGAAAATTTTAAAAAATGGAGAAAATGGAATTGCTAGTTAAATTCAATGAAAATTATATTCAAATTATTTTAGTTAGTTTATATTGGAAATTAAAATCATTTCTTTGATTAAGAAAACTTGAGTTGAAATTATTGCGTTGTTATTTAAACTAGCATACATATATTGAATATTAATATATATAAAATACGCCGAGAGTTATCTTTTTTTTGTGGGAATATAAAAATTCATGGTACCTCATGCTTAAAATAGATACAAGTAGATTTCAAGATTACTTACTCTAAATCACAACAAATGCAACCTTGTTTGCATATGCAAAAGGCACAAATTAAATCATGAGCAGGGATGTCATTGATCCTTCTTATTGTGAAATTCTTTGTAACCTGTTCTAACTTTTGCTTTCCATATTTCTCTTCAAATGGTGAATACCTAACCACCTCTAATGTGGCACTGTACAAGTGTCATTTAAAATGTCATGGATAAAAATTTACACATACTCGTGGATGCCACTAAACGCCTCTCGACGTAATAACAACAACATGATTGACTCGAAAAGTGGTGTGACTTAAAAATAGGAAAACGGATGCAAACACTTGCTCATTGCATTAGAATTTTTCCTAAAAATCATATTCTAAACAATGTGGTGAATTGTAGGGGAGAAATTACTTATTTATTATGTGCAATTTTAACCTACAAGAGATGAACTATAATAATCTTTGAATTATCCACTAAGAAAAATCTTTAAGCTTATGGCAAAGTCACACTAAGGCATAGATTAGTAGACCAAAGAAGAAACAAAGCAATTTGTTTGCCATGCCAAGAAAGTAACAGGTAAATGAATAATAAATTCAAGACTTCAGCTTGTCAAGGACTGTATGCACTATTATCAATTTAATCAAATAAAATAACACGTTTTTTGAATCTGATAATATTTGGTGCATAGAAAATATTTAAGGAGATAATAAGAAATTTCACAATTGAGGACATGGTTGGACATAATCATAAATGTGAGATGGCAAGGTCTCATGGAAGCAATGAAAGAACAACTAAATTTGTCCACACATTTTTTATTGGTAAACTCTACGAATGTCCTACAATTAGATGCCATAGTTAAGGGACCATATCTCTTATGTCATATTCACCTAAGAATTGTACCTTTTTAATTGATAAATCCACATAGAATGCCTTTTGGCTAAGATGCTACAAAGGAGGAATTGTATGTTTTTTATCGGAAAATTATTTATACATTGTATCGTTTGACTTAGATACCATGATTAATTGGTACCTTTTCCCTCAAATTTAATTAGGACTTAAATACACAAATTGCAATGACAACTTACATTATTTAATGAATGAGAGTCCTAACATTGTAAGGTGCCTGGCATATTGTCTGCGCAACTGCACTCTGTATCCAGCTGTTTGGGATCTAAACCAAATTTATAGTTAACCGTGGAGTGTCGTCTTTGTAATTAAGAACATTGCAGTTTGCCGTCTTATCTTTCCTTCGTGGGCTCTGGTGGTAAAGTTTATGTTCGTTCACTAACCTACTTCTCCTTATATTTTAAAGAGTTGTGAATTCTTATGTTGTTGGAAGGTTGGTCAATGAATAAGAGAACAATTGTTTTTCCTCTGTATTTTAGGCTTTCTAAAATTTGAGAGGTAGCTTCATCAATGTATATTGGATTGTATATGAAAGTAATAGTTTCATCACAATGTAAAGTGAATGAAATATTCATACAAATTAGACAAGGATTTATATAATTTTGGGAGTCATTTATATATTTCTACTTTTAATATTCGAATATAAATAGAGTTAATTATAAAAATAAGTTATACATTTATTGATCATCATTCTTTGAATATGAGTGGGTTGAAAGGGGTTTGTGTGAATTGACTAGTACTTATTTAAGAAAATATAGAGTCATCACATATAATTACCATTTTTTTGCATTGACAATAACATTTCTTGTCATCTTTCTTGTCATCTAGTGAAACAAAAAGAAAAAATCCAATTTTCTCTAACAAAATCTGCAATGCCCATAATAGAATCATGATTTCTCTGTGCAGTTTCACATCTAATACTAAGTATGTTATCTATTGTTTCATCTTGTTACCTTTTGATTAACACGTGTCATAAATTTAGGGAGATCACTTTTATAGTTTCTTTTATATGTGGGAGATTTTTTAATCTGTAAAGGTTTAGACTAGCGATAAAATAAGCCATTGTATTGTATACCAAACTTATTCGAAGAAATAAAAACAATTTCATGTTGTCTATCAGTTTTTGTTTTGATGCTTGTTTATTGCTATATTATATGAATGGTTTTTTTATTTTGTAATCATCTTCTTTGTGTTGTTATATTTCTTTGAGAAGAATAGTTAGTAGTTGTACTTCTCTTCATACTCATTTAAAAAGTTGATGTGTTAGTTTGGATTTGTTTGTGTTCAAAAAATATTATAAATCTTTCATAAATGACAATGAGAAATATAGCTTTCATAGATGATTATTAAGTAGGATTATATTGGCTTAAGCCAAATCTATATAAACAAGATATAAGAGAAAAAAGTAGTTATTTTAGTATTCAAAAAATGAGTGATTGAATGGTATAGGGCTAATGCAAGAAGTTGGACCCACAATAAGTCCAAAAAGTGGAAGTGTTTTTCCCATTTTTTAGAATTTGTCACACTTGAACTGAAAATTTGAAGCACTTACATATTGAATCTTAAAAAAAATTAGTAATATGAAATTTAGTATTTTGAATCTAGTTTCCCAATATGTAATTTATTCTAACATCCAAATGATACAAATTAATTTTTAATAGGCATGTATAAAAACTACTTTTTAAAAGTCACCCTTTTTACCATACTATGCATGTGTGTAGACACCATAATTTGACTTAAATAAAATTGTTTTTCTAATTCCTTTTGGGGAAAGGTATGTAACAACATGAAGATTGATGACTATATATATATATATATATATATTACTGGCCCTAATTGTTGTTTTTTAAAAATCAACAGATAGCATAATTTGACCTAAACTAATCATTTTTTGAATTCATTTTCATTGTGTAGATAATTATCTAAAGATTGATGTCATATGATTATTTTTACAAAAAAATTAATAGATTAAAATTTAGTAAAATTTTAAAAAGTCAGATATTTCAAGTTTATGGACCTATTTGCTTAGAAATTAATTAAAAATAGGAAAACTAATCAAATACTTAAATATATATATATATATATATATATATATATATTTGAAAACTAGACATCATGATCTATAATGGGTTTTAATTTCATAAATTAATTCTAAAAAAAATTCCATCAACTATATTGTCAAAGTTAGAAATTTCTCTTGAATTCATCTTAGGTTTTTAGTTACACATTATCCACTAATAAATTAATTTAATATTAATTTACATCTCATGTGCATCAATAATTCAATTAATAAATTAGTAAATTATTAAATTCTACCTAACCTAGTTTAATTAGTTCACTTAGATTCAATCATAGTCTAAATCGCAAATAGTCAACTACTCCAAATTATGGCATGCAGTTAGTTAACTCAAGTCCTTGTAAGAAATTAATTTATCAATTAGATGTGTTAACTCCCTAGTCAACTTAAGTTGAAAAATAATAATATTTTCATTATTTAAAATAATGTGCAACTCTATCATGCTTGTCATATCTATTCTACAGTCACCCAAATCATGGATAAGATTTGAGACTCTAGATTGAGTCCATGTCATTCATCTTATTCTCTTGCAATTCTATAAATAAAACATGTTTCTTAACAATTCAAAAGCATTCAATTTTATACCCAAATTATATCAGTTTGATACCCAAAGAATAGTAAATTGAGCACCCACATTCTAGAATGAGTATAGCTTCACATTGTACTCGATCTAAGGTTTCAATGTGTTTCATTTAAGTATTTGATTGGTTAAATTCAACGTTATTTTGTTTATATTATCTAACATGCATACTTTTTTGTGAACCTAATTTGAATGAATACATATAATATTTGTACTTGTAAGTTTTTGAGAGTTTGATCTTGTTAGTGTGTGCTTTCCTAAAGGGGTCCTATGGATCAAATTTTATAGAAACCTTGTATCAAAAAATTAACATCATGTTCATATTTGGGGAGGTTGAGAGATGACTCCTGACATATAATTTTCTAATAATAAAATATGGGAAAAAAATTAGTATACCCTAGCTCACATAGTATGGAATTTCATATATTCCTTATGAGATCTATATCATCGTATGGATATACCATATTTCTTGAGGTTTTTAATGCACATGGTCATTTTCTAGTTTGTAGGTTGCATATGAAATATATACAATATTTTTATGAGTATATGTGTTGTCTTAAATACCTAGAATTTATTCCACATATACTTAGTCATAGTGGATGCACAAGCCTATGATATATACATATAAGGATCTATAAATATATATATATATACATGATAGAAATAACATGTGACACATATATAGAAATATCACATAGAATATACACATTCACTCAACAATCTATGAGTTTAGAGATGTTGGTAGGTTGGTTCAAATCTCTTCACTATGGATCAAGCCATATTTCTAGATTCAACCTCTAGCATTAGTTAAAATTCTTTAAAATTCATGCTTTGTTTACAATTTTCAAATGCTCATAACTTTGGTATATGAACTTGAATTTTAGTGCTTTTTAAAAAAAATATATCCAAAAATCATAAGGAATATATTGGTGTAGTTTTCTTTTAATGATTTATTGCTTATCTTATTTTTTGGGATAATCAATCGAATGCAACATATTTTTTGGCCAAAAAAATTCTAAAAACTACTAGGTTAAGGTTTAACAGGGTGTTCTAGTAAAGACTATTTTTGGACATATTTAATATCTATTTTTTATGGTTGATTTTTTTTCTTAAAATTATAAAATTGAGTTAAAAAATATGTTGAACGCATCATAATATTGAGAGGGGGGGTGAATCAGTATTCTTAAAAATTCAATCCCAATTTACTATTGTTGAAGTTAACTTATATCAATTAAGCATTCATCCACTTAATGAAAACAAGAGAGTGTTGGAAAAATGCTTGATTAATTATTCGATGTAATGCAAAGCCCTTATGCAAGGGAGAAAGAGAGCAATTGCATAAAACAATTTAACTGAAATAGGTAAACTATAATTTACCCACTAACAATTAATCATTAACAATATCATTAACAATGTAATACAATATTATGCTAACATTCCCTCCCTTATTACATTGTTAGTATAATTGTATCCTTGAAATCTCTAATTCACCTTTTAAGGGACCCCCCTTAAGGTTTGTAATGGCATGAATTTGTACCCCTTGTGAATTCCCCATTTACACCCCTTACCTTAGAAAAATCAAACTCGATGATGCTATTCCATGTCCTTTGTTCGCTCTCCATCCATTTGGCAGTTGTGTGTAGTGTCGATGGGGGAATTTATATCAGGGATGTGAGTGCAGCGCATGGATGTTTGTGTGACACAATGCCATCCCGATAGGATTCTCACCTCTAGAATGCACAAAGGTGTTACAATTTTCCATTGGTGTTGAAGTCTAACATCTCTGCTCACTTGACCAACCTCGAACGGCTCCTTTGGCCTCCCTTTCATCTTCAAAACACTATCTCATTCATCAATTCATCTACCCTAAACCCTTAACCCTTAAACCCTACTTTGGATGTATTATCATGGTGTTGACATTCTAGATGATTGTTGGTAAATCATATATCTATTAATAGATGATGTACATTGATATTGAATTATTTTGGATGAGATGATTACATGATTTGTACTATTATATCCTATTGGATGATTATGCATTACTTTAACTATTATGTATGGTGTAGATACACTTCATGTGTGACTTGGATAAAATGTAATGACCAATCTAAAGTGACATCTATGGTATATCATAGATGTCAATTCGAACTAGTGTGTTTGGTAGCTTCTATCACACTCTATTTGAGTGCATGATGAGTCTTTTTCTTTTCCCTTAAATCTGGATCTAAATTGATGGTGATTCAAGTATCTATATGTTGTGAAAAACTTATGTGTGATTGTACTTGTGATTGTTGTTTCTCTATTTAAACTTTTATTATATTTTGATGGATAAATCATTACATTTTAATGATGCTTAATGAATTTGGAAAAAATTTAAAAATGGAGAAAATGGAATTGCTAGTTAAATTCAATGAAAATTATACTCAAATTATCTTAGTTAGTTTATGTTGGAAATTAAAATCATTTCTTTGATTAAGAAAACTTGAGTTGAAATTATTGTATTGTTATTTAAACTAGCATACATATATTGAATATTAATATATATAAAATACGTCGAGAGTTATCATTTTTTTGTGGGAATATAAAAATTAATGGGACCTCATGCTTAAAATAGATACAAGTAAATTTCAAGATTACTTACTCTAAATCACAACAAATGCAACCTTGTTTGCATATGCAAAATGCACAAATTAAATCATGAGCAGGGATGTTATTGAGCCTTCTTATTGTGAAATTCTTTGTAACCTGTTCTTACTTTTTCTTTCCATATTTCTCTTCAAATTGTGAATACCTAACCACCTCTAATGTGGCACTGTACAGGCATCATTTTAAATGTCATACATAAAAATTTACACAGACTCATGGATGCCACTAAACACCTCTCGACGTAATAACAAAAACATGGTTGACTCGAAAAGTGGTGTGACTTAAAAATAGGAAAATGAAAGCAAACACTTGCTCATTGCATTATAATTTTTCCTAAAAATTAGATTCTAAACAATGTGGTGAATTGTAGGGGAGAAATTGCTTATTTATTATGTGGAATTTTAAGCTACAAGAGATGAACTATAATAATCTTTGAATTATCCACTAAGAAAAATCTTGAAGCTTATGACAAAGTCACACTAAGGCATAGATTAGTAGACCAAAGAAGAAACAAAGCAATTTATTTGCTATGCCAAGAAAGTAATAAGTAAATGAATAATAAATTCATGACTTCATCTTTTCAAGGACTATATGCACTATTATCAATTTAATCAAATAAAATAACACGTTTTTTGTATCTGATAATATTTGGTGCATAGAAAATATTTAAGGAGATAATAAGAAATTTCATAAGTGAGGACATGGTTGGACATAATCATAAATGTGAGATGACAAGGTCTCATGGAAGCAATGAAAGAACAACCAAATTTGTCCACACATTTTTTATTGGTAAACTCTACTTGCAAAGTGTCCTACAATTAGATGCCACAATCAAGGGACCATATCTCTTATGTCATATTCATCTAAGAATTGTACCTTTTTGATTGGTAAATCCAAATGGAATGCCTTTTGGCTAAGATGCTACAAAGGAGGAATTGTACCTTTTTTTATTGGAAAATTATTTATACATTGTATCGTTTGACTTAGATACCATGATTAATTGGTACCTTTTCCCTCAAATTTAATTAGGACTTACATTTGATTTCATTCATTAATATACACCACACCCACAATTGGATGTGGTAATTTACTCAGTTAAACATTGAAACATTTGTCCATTTAAACAGGTAACATGTCTCCTAGTGATTTGAACATAGACCTCCATTCATCCCAATTGATTTGATGTGTTTCTTGATTTCAACTATTTTATCTAATGAACTATTTTATTATAGTAAAACTACAATTATTTTTTATAGGACAGTTAGGATTTTCAGAGCTATAAAATTTGATCCTTTAAAAGAGCAATGAAAATATTTAAATAAATCTCTAGAAAATGGACTACATGAATACTATTGTGAATTTCTTCAGTTATACTATCTTGTTTCCAGAGGCCCAGCTACAAGTAACAAAGCATAAAATTTTTAATTACAATTCAACGAGATTTTGTAAAATGTCTGAAACGTTTTATAGCTTCTAACTTTTCAGCTCAATATATTCCCACAACGAGAATTAGTTTTTAATAGATAAAACTCACTTCCAAACAATAAGTCCTTCTTGCCTTCACATCTCTATAAAAGCCCAGTTGTTATATATCAAAAAGTTAATTGAAATTATGATAGGTTGGAAATTGTATTAACCTTTCACACAATGATCCAATAAGCAAGTTATCCTAAATTCAAACCTATGAAAGTGTAAAACACTAATTTTTAACTAAACTGGTTTAAGAATGGTGTATAAGATGGAGGTTAAAGAGAGAAAGAGAAAGAAAGAAACAAATTATTTTACTCTTCGTACACTTAGATACAATAAAAAATACCAGATTTGAAAGAAACTATTTTTCAATCTCAGCGGACTCTCCTTTTCTAATATTCCATCCTATGCATGATGTACATTCACTCTGTCATTTTTAGCAGAATCATTCGAATGGTGTGTTATTGAATCCTTGGCATTGACAGGGCACCTAATATTTTTTGGTTCACCTAAATTTTTTGCTGGAGAAACAGTATCTTCATATAGAATGCCAATTCTGTGTCTGTTGCAGGTTTACAGTTCCTACAATGCATGTCAGTTTGGAAGATCAAATGAACTGAAAAGAATTGATGAGAAGAAAATCAAAAGAAAGTTGTGAATAAAGCTGTTTTAAATTCAACTGAAATTGATTATGCAAATCTTCACGGCCTCTGTATTGAAGGATGTCATTTGAACGTCAAATTGAAGCTGAAGAATTTTTTCTTACATTGAATTTTGATTTTTGATGGATGCCACTGTAGACCCTTTCAGTGTAATAATTAGGAGATGAGAAATATTTTATTGATTGGAAAAGTAATTCAAACTATTTATTATCCTAAAAATGGAAAAACTATTATAATCATTTTATGTTAGTTGTTAAATGTGACTATGGTGAGAGGAAAATTATAAAAAGAAAAATAGGAAAATAAAAAATAAAACAAAAAGGAAAATAAGGAAAAAGAGGCTCGCATTTTTATTCTATTCTCTCCTTTGCAAAAATATTGTAAAAAATTATCTCTTCAAAAATAGAAAATAATCGAATTTCCTTGACTAGAGGATTATTTGGGCAAGAATTTGGATTGAAAGGAGGAAATTGTTATTGTGAGTGGATTTCTTGTGATTTGCTTCCTCAAATTGAATTGAATTGAATGAATTTGACATTATTTGAGCTTCAAAAGTGATGACATTTTCTTTGTTTTTTTTTTGTTTTCTTTTTGTTTTTTGGATTTTTAAAAATTATGCTTTGTCATGCCCACTTTAGTGGTTGCACATGGCTTTAATTTTAGATTGAAATATAGTATGATTATCATGTTAATTGATTTTCTTTTAAAATATAAATGTTTATTTTTGAGTCATAATTTTATTAAAAAAAAATCAAGAAACTAAGAAATTTAAAATTCAATGCAAAAGAATGTTATTATTCATATTTGAATCAAAAGGGTATTATTTGATTTTGAAAATGTTTCTTAATTAAAAAGTTAGAAATTTGAGCATTTATCAATGGTGGAATTGGTTTTTTTTTTTAATTTTTTTAATTTTTTTTAGCATTAGGAAAATCATTTAAAAAAAATCAAATTGGGAATGAATATGAATTAATTAGAATTGGAGAAAAAAATAATCTTTAATATTTTGTTTATTTATAATCCTTTTTTGTATTAATAATAGTATAAACGCCCAAAATACAACGATATAGTTTAACAACTATACTTTGTAAAGTAGCTTGCAAATTGTGCACTGCTTATACACTTAACCTTACACTAGTATAGAGTTAAATTATCAGCATTTTATACAAGTATAAAAGGTTTTACAGCTGATTTTATACAAAAATACACAAAAAGAGACCTGAACTAATAAGAAACAACTTATGTGGTGTCCATGTTGCCCCAATTGACAAGAGTGTCAATTGCTTCCAACTCTTCATTTGAGAGGTTCTCTTCCCCTTCTTGTTTTCATTGGTGTGCATTCTCAAGGCTTCATGTGTGAAGTTCATCCTTTTATCAACAGTTGTGCCCACGGTCTTATCAGCAACCTTACCATTAAACTCTTTCTGGAATGCCTTTAACGCTTTCATAAACACTGCCAGGCTTGGTTGGCCTTGTTGCCATGTGTGACTGAACTTGAATTCGTGTTGATTAATCATAACCACTCCATCTTTGAGCAGCCTTAGGAATTTACTCTCTGCTATCTCCATCATGGCTACAACCTGCATTGCAACATTAAAACATGTGAGCCTTTTCAGAGACTCAATATGAACCCTCCAACACCCACCAAATTTTTCCTCATTCCTTGCCTTCCATATACACTACATAATTTCAAATGAAAGAGAAAACCAAAACATATGTAATTCCTCGCTTAGTTTTTTTATCCTACCAACTAAAACTTTTTTCCAATCAACTTTTCTATTATCTTCCCAGATTTTTTGCTCACTATAAAAGATTTTCCATATTTCATTAGCAAAAAAAGTCACAAAAGATATGCGTAATTGTTTCAGGAACCCTGCACAAGCTGCAAATATCAATATCAACATGATTCTTTTTATATGGAAGCTTTTACAATAATAACAACCATCTAAAACAAACTTTCTTTGTATCAATACCATTATGCCACATTGAGATAAAAGTTTAAAATCTAAGCATTACAATCGAGATTAACTTTCCAGACCTTGTTGAGGTGTTCAATGGGAGGCCTGGGGAAGATTAAGCCTTTATAGATGGTCTTAGTTTTGACCTCATTGAGGGGGTAGAGTCCTGCCATACAAAATCAGAGGGTCTAGGTTCCCCATTGACAATACTAAGATTCAAATTGAAATGTTTGCAAGCATCCTTAATAACAAAGTAGGTCCTAGAATTGGAGGGTGGAAGATTAAAATTCTCCCTTTGTTGATCCAAGCCAATGAAAACCCCATCCTTCAATATGTCATTAAATTTTCTAATGTCGACTTCATGCCATTTTTTTGCAGAACACCCTTGCAGCAGGGCCAAAGTTTTGCTATTGTGTTCTAAGTTCCACCAAATAGAGCGACTGGGGTAAATAAAGTTTTGATTGCGATCAACCAAGGGAGAATACTTAATTTTCCCCCTTACTAGTAACTCCTAGGCTTTCCAAATGGTTTTGAACACCAGCGAACCAACAAGGATAATAGGGTGTTTGGTAACAAGCAGATCACTAAATGAGAGGGACTTTTAGGACTTAGCCATTTTAGGTACAACTTCTTTGATGTTGTTTCTAACTAGTACTTTCCAAGGTTCTTCACCTTCAAGGGATTTGAGAATCCATTTTCTAGCAAGTGCAATGCCATGCTTCTTTGGGCCCTTTAGGCCTAAAATCCCATTAAGTTTATCCAAGAAGCACCAGTCCCATTTGACTAAGTGTGCTTTCCTTTTTCCTTTTCCATTAGACCATAGGAAGCATCTAATCTATTTTTGAATTTTGTTCACTTGGTAACTATGGAAAAACCAAACATAAACAAAGTAAATAGAATAAGACATAATTTTCTGGTGGATCTAGATCCTCCCCTCAATGGAGAGATATTTCTTGTTCCACCCATCAAGTTTCTTATCCAACTTGGTTTTGATCCACATCCACATCTCCTTTAGATTGGGGTTAACCGAGAAGGGGATCCCTAGATATCTCACTTGTTTTAAAGCCCCCCCATTGAAAATCAAACTTGTGGAGCCACTCAGGTGGAGCCTCAAACCATCCAAGTATTATGGATTTTTCTCTGGATATTTTGGCACTTGAAGCAAGACAAAATAGGTTGAGCTTCTCTAGAAAATTGATTAAATTCCCTTCCTGAAGATTGATGAATATGGTTGTATCATCAACAAACTGCATATTTAGGAGCTCATTTTTTATCTAGAAGCATTAGACCATTAACCTTGGGGGAGTTCCTAGGATCTCTTAGAGTATAGTGAAGAGCATCTGAGGCAATGCGAAATAGAGCAGGGGCAAGGGGTCACCCTTTCCTGATTGATCTTTCTATCTTAATAACCTTAGAGAGTGAACCATTGACATCAACTTGAGTAGAAGAATATATTAGAAGGGTGTCAACCATGGAGCAAAAGGCCTGGGGGAATCCAAATGCTTCCAAGGTCATTCTAATAAAAGGACACTATATCCTGTCATATGCTTTTTTTAAGTCTAGAAGAAGTACAACATTGTCATAGCCAAATCGCCTTGCCCAATCCATAACCTCCCAACTAGTGATTAGGTTTTCAAGGATATACCTTCCCTTGATAAACCCTATCTGAGTACTATTTATAAATTTTGGCAGCACATTAGTGAGTCTCAAAGCTAGAACCTTTGCCAATATCTTGTAGGATACATTTAACAATGTAATTGGCCTCCAATTTTTTTTATTAAGGTTCTATCCCCTTCTTTTGGTAGGAGCTTGATGAGCCCCTATTGATACTCTCCCCCAAGGAGCCTTTATTTAATGCCTCTGTGTAGACTTGGTGTAGGTCATCACAAATCCACTAACTAAAGGTCTTAAAGAACTCAACCAGTAGCCCATCCATCCCAGGAGATTTGTCATTAGTCATCGAGGCAATGGCCCTCTTTATCTCTTCTTTGGTTATGCTACCTCAGAGGCTTGCAACATCTTCTTTGGATAGTTTTGAGGGTATTAGATTCTTGACCAAATCCCTAGCCTTGCCACATTCTTCCCTGTTTCCTTCAAATTGAAACAACTCTTTATACAATAGGAAGAATTGATGGAGGATATCTTCTTGGCTGGTTATGGAGGTTCCATTTTGACAGATTTTCTCAATGTGTTCCTTTACACCCTTTATTAAATGTATCTAGAGAAAAACTTGGAACCTTTGTCCCCATGTTTTAGCCAATTAAGCATTGGTGGGGTCTTTTTGTATCCTGCTCTCAATACTTAGCAACTCATCCTGAAGGAGATTCTACTTCTTTCTATTATCTATAGCCCTTTTCTTGCCTACAGTTTGGAACAAGGTTTTCCAACTTTTAACATTCAAAATTATTATTTCATTTTTTTTGCTTTGATTTTTGTGCCACTGAAATAGTGATTTAGTGTGAGGAACCTAATATTTGAGGTATAGAGGGTAGGAAAGGAGTGGCTCTTGATGTTGTCTTGAATCTCAAAGTGATTTTTGAGGCTACTAAAAATAGAGTTATTTGCTAGTGTGGAAAGATGTAATATCAAACTAGTCAGCTTTTAGCCTACTTAGTAGATTCCTATTCACACTGTAGTTAAGCTCACTTAGAGGTTATCTAGACTTTTTTCTCACCTCATGTAGACTCACCAAGTGTTCCTATACTTTTCCATAGAGTCCTACACTTGTTTCATACTTGGAGGGGTAATCAGAGTTTGACTCCTACCTTCTCACCTCCTCTTGCTCGCATTTATAAGTAAGGCTCATTTGTATATTTTACAACACATCACATTCTTATGATATTTTCTCATTTTGCATAAACTCATGTGTGGATTCTTTTGATTTTGCAAGAAGATCTTGGCTACTCCAACATGGTATCAAAGCAAGATTTCAAATTCAATCCCTTTCTCTCTTGGATTTGTAAGGTTTGTGGGAATCGAGTTTCAAACTATGAATTCTAGAAAAAAACCGACATCATGGTTGCACTTATAAGGGTCAAAAGATAAATTTTGATATATATAACACTTGGGTATTCAAAGTTTTTATTTTTATTTTTTAGGGTCGAGCCATGGAGAGCCATATAGAAATTTGTATAGTTCGTACAAAGCCATATGGCCATACTATCTAGCATATTTTCTTGCCTCAACATACTAGTCTACATCAGTCATCTTGATCTGTGCATTTCCTTAACCTCTGTACAATAATTTTTTTCATATTTTTTAGTAAATTTTTAATCATTAAAAAACTAATAATTTGTTTGGTTGTTGGTATAGCTATAGACATCATAAAATATCATGTTAGTTGTGAGAATATTATGTCAATTGATGTCAACACGACATCGTCTTTTTTCATCCCCAAGTTTACTCCTTCATCGTTGGTATGTATTGATTTTTGGCTCAACTTCAAGAGCCTCGTTCTCGAGCATACATATGTCGTTTTGAGTGATTTTTTTTTCATTTTGCATATTTATTTTCCCTTTATCTGGTGGTATAATTATTTTTGTAGTATGATCTATGAATATTTCAAATAATTCAGATTCTCAAAGGACATGGAACTTTAGAGAGCTCATTTGGGCTCATACAAACTCCTTTTTGGGTCCCATTGTTTTAACCTACATGACTTTTTGAGCTCTATGTAGTCTTGATGTTATTTTTTCATGAATGTATTACAAAATGTTAAGTTCTAAGTATATCTACTTTGTGGAATCTATAATGCACTAAAATAAAGTGCCATGTCAAATTATTATTTCAGGTGGGGGTCATTATTTGAATAATGGGCGTTTTCATTTTCTATTTTTATCATTTTCTTTAGATTTGAAAGGCATACTTGATATACGTCTTCATTGTCCGCCTCATGACACAAACTTGTAAGAACTCAAAAACAACAAATAATTTTGTAAATGCACTCATATAAAGTGTCACAACAATTGAATGTGTGTTCCTTAGGGAGGGAAGTTTTTACTTACACTAAATTATAGTGTAATCAGGGGTTGTGTAGTGCCTTGATTTACCATCACATTAATGGATCCTCATGATTCTCACTTCATATGTGTGTGCCTTGATGCACACCCTTTTATAGTTTCTTGTACATCCTTTTAGACTTTATGTTGAGTCTAAATTCATGTGCACGCCTTTGTGATCGATTTTAATTGGCTTTCTTATACCTCTTCCTCATTAGCATTAAGGGGGGAATTATCATAGTGCTATGCTAATGCTTCCTTTTATTCAATGGAGCAATGGAGGAACCTTCTACTTTTGGGGGGGTCTCATAGACCTTCCTTTGTCTCTCCTACGGGGGGATTATTTCAATAGATCATATTTTTTAATATTATAGTAGTTGTGTAGAGCACTATGATGCATATTTTAGTAGTATACTACATGTCACTTGTGGATTTGTTGAGTGCTCCAGGATCATAGTACTATGTACATCTTCAAATTCATATATTGTGATTGCCTTCATGGAATCTTTGTAATCACGATTGAGTAGTGTTCTATATGTTCACTCATGCATTATTTTGTATCTCTTATCTTGATCTACATTTTTTAGAGGTTCATAGATTCTAGCAGACACCAATTCATCTTAAGAAGAGTTTACAACTTCAACATGCTTGAGGAGTTCTTCACCATCATGTTCCTACCTTCATGGGAGATATTTTTAGGAGGTCTTATCCTTCTCTTTCTCTTTTTTAGAGAGGATTTTTGTTCCAATTGGGTTTTCTCCTTTTTCTCCATTTGTGAGAGATCATCATTATACCTAAGTACCTTATCAGGCCTTATTTCCAGAACTCATCTTTTTAGTGTTTATATTACTCTCTAAGTATCACTTAAGGGGGTGTCAGTGCACAAAAAGAGGTATTATCAAACTAGTTCTAAATCTTTTATTCTACTTCATAGATTCATAATCATACTACACTTAAGCTCACTTAGAGGTTATCAAGACTTTTGTCTCACCTCATGTAGACTCACTAAGTGTCCCAACACTTATCAATAGAGTCCTACACTTGTTTTATACTTGGAGGGGTAGTCAGACTTTGAATCCTACCTTCTCACCTCTTCTTGCTTGCCTTTATAAGCAAGGCTCATTTGTACATTTTACAACACATTGCATGTTTATGATATTTTCTCATTTTACATGCTCATTTATGGATTGTTTTGAGTTTGATAGAAGATCTTGGTTTCTCCAACATTATTAATTGTGATAATTAAACTTCATGGGGTAAATGAACCAAGATGTTAAGTTGACAACATATCTAGAGCACTTGCAAATGTTTAGTATGATATATTAAGGACATGCTGCACTCTAGGAGTTGGTGTATGTCATTTGGTCACCCCTCACTTCCAATGTGGATTCATACTCAAGGTCACAAAGCAATAACTCTATGATATTATGATGGCACTCTTTACCTTCCTCAATAATTCTCATCCTTACAATCATTGGACTTTATATCCAATGTGAGACCTAACTCTTACCATGTGTGTGTATGATTGGACCTTGGTTGCATGTGTTCATACCTATGTCATATGCCCATTGTTGGCATGTGTATGCTATGTGATGTATTTAATATATTATGGCTATTTATTAGTGATATTTTCCCCTTCAAGCATGTTTATGTTATGATGGTTTAACACACTTATTTGGGATGTTATGCAATCATGTTTTATCATACCTATTTGGCATGTGTATGATATGATGGAACTAATCATACTTGTGTTCATGTATATGCTATAATAATAGTGTTTCATAATGTTTGGCATATTTGTGAGCCATACTCCCCTTATTTTTATGAGTGTGTGTGCTTGTTCCAAAGTGACCATATTCTAACATAATGGGGTGACATGGAACCACGACTAGGGATCTAGCATATCCATTGGAGTGGCTCAAGAACACATGAATGTTGAAATAGGATTCAAACCATTATTTTTTATTTTATTTGCAAGAAATTTGTAAGATGTATAGTTCGTGTTAATTGAGTCCTTATATATAATTATATTATTTATATTAGAATATCCTATTGGAAATATTATAATCTTCCCACATAAGTGGTGACAAAGCTATCATAATTTTTATAGCATCTTGGTATTGGCATTAAATGTGCATGTTGTTTCATATGATTTTCTTCATTATTGATATGTTAAGATGAACTTATATCATATTTACTTTGGGCTTAAAATGAAATTAATATGTTAGAAAATATTTGATTATGATTTCATTGGAATGTTAGATAGATTCATTCCTTAGCTTTTTGTTTTATGGACATGGACTTACCATAGGGTGGTTTTCTCAATTTATTTTAGTTTTCCTTGTGATAGGAGTGTGAGTTGTGTGTGTTGGGAATATTCCCCTTCATCCCTCATATCTTTGGACTCATTTTGGTGTCCTTTGTAGACCTTCTAGTCCTAGGGAACAATCTCTTCCATTTTCTTGCATTTTAGAGATCAAGTGTGATTTTCCACCTTGGTCTCCTAGTCATTTGTATCCATATTGGAGTATATTTTTATTTGAATAATATTTTTGTGAGTTTGAGGTGTTATCCCTAAGTTTGATACCTAGAAACAATCATTTGTTCATTCCCTAGTCAAGACTATAATGCCAAAAAAGACAAACTAAAAAATAAGACTCTAGCATTAAAATAGGACTCTACTGCTAAGACTAGACTTTAGTACCAAAAGTGAACACTTGATTAGTGGCACACTTATATCCTTCTTTGGTGTTTCTTTCCCCTTTGGGTGTAGTCTCCTCATATTGTATTATAATCCTACATTCATTGGTAATATAAATTTTGTCATTTTCTAGTCAAATTTTGTATATGGTAGTTATTTCCAATGGTCTTATAAGTCTTCCCATATTTTCACCTTGTCAAAAAGTGTTGTTATTTGGGCTGATGCAAGAAGTTGGGTCCACAAAAAGCTCAAAAAGTGGGTGTTTTTGTTGTTTTTTAGAATTTGTCACACTTGGACTAAAAATTTGAGGCACTTACACAATGAATCTTAAAAAAAATCAATAATATGAAATTTAACATTTTGAATCTAGTTTCCAAATATGTAATTTATTCAAATACCAAGATTAAAGAAATTAAATTTTGATAGGGATGTATACAAACGACTTTTTAAAAGTCCCTATTTTTTTACCATACCATGCACATGTACGGACACAAATTTTTGACCTAGAAATAAAAGTATTTTGCTAATTCCTTTTGGGGAAAGAGAGCTAACAACATGAATATTGATGAGGAAATCTTTTTGAATTTTTTTATTGAATTTTATTGGCCTTAATTGTTGTTTTTAAAAATCAACGTGTACAGACAATATAATTGGACCTAAACTAAACATTTTTTGAATCTTTTTTTTCATTGTGTAGATAATTGTCTGAAGATTGATGCCATATTATTATTTTTACAAGAAACTTAACCAAAAAAAGGTTATTAAAAAACAAAAAAACCTTGATATTTCAAGTTTAAGGACTAGTTTGCTTAGAAATTAATTAAAAAATAACAAATAGAATCCAATCTTAATAAAAATTATATATTTGGAAACTAAACATTGTGTTCTCTAATGGGTTTTAATTTTATAGATTGATTCAAAAAAAAGTCCATCAGCCAAATTGCAACAGTTAGTTTTTTCTCTCAAAATTGCCCTGACCTTGTACTTGTAGGTCTAAGCCTAGGTGTTGGGTTACCATGCCTTTTCTAAGCCTAAATTGAAATGAAAAACATGACTTGTGAGTTTCAAACCTTTTGGACCAAGTATACACTTCAAAATGGGTACCTATTTTAAAAAATAAATGGGTATTTGTTTTAAAGTTGAAAAATGACACTTCCCCTAAATGTGGACCCAACTTCTTGCTTAAACCCATTTATAATTTTTTCCATATTTGGAATTGGGAAGCATGCCTTGGAAAAGAGTGACTAGTTATTGTTATTGTTGGTTGAGGGCTTGTAGCTCCTAGTAGAGCAAACTTTTGTGACATCTTCCCCATGTGTTTAGGTGTCATTTATGTTATTGTGGAGTTGATTAGAGGTATTTTTCACTCTCATCCTACTACATGTTAAAAAAACCAATTGTCATTCTGATTTTTTGACGTATGGTATCTCCTAGTTTTCTTATCTCTTGTATAGGTTTCTTTGGTGTTATGGGTGTCACAAAGTTTATTTAGGGAGTGTATTCAAGATACATGACTCCCTCATCCTACCCTTGTGTCATGTTCAAAACATAATAGGATCACAAGTTTGGAACAAATCAAAATTATGGTGTCATTCTAGTCTCGCATAGGTTCATCACAATGACTGCATACATGACATTGGAGGATACATGAATAAGTTAAAAAATATAATAAACCATCCTAATCTCAATCTATGAAACACTCAAATTAAGCAAAAGAGTTAGTGAATATTAATAAATATACAATTAAATAAATAAGGTGTTTTTTATTTTAGAATATTAGAATATGAAGGATTATTTTAATTAAATAAATGTTGAATTTGTTTAATTAAGGTTGGAGTATAGAGGAAAAGGTTTACATGGTCAATTGATTAAATAAATTATTAGAATTCATATAATCAATGTTAGGAAGATGATTGGATAGGTTAATTAAATAATTGATTGTATTTAATTAAAATTGGAAGGAGATATATGTAGGATGCATTAAGTTATGTTAGGATACCTAACCTAACCACATCCTAACCCATGTGATTTTGAGAGAAAACTCATGTTCTTCAAAATCAATGAAAAGGATGCTAGGAAAGAAGAAGAGACAAATGACAAAAGATAAAAGTAGATGAAAGGATGAATAGATCAAGATAAGAATATTGGTTGAGAGATGGGGGGGAGGGATATGCAAATTGATGGGGGAGGATAGTAATGTTATTTGACTAAGAAACCTTTTATTTTATATAGCACTTGATATTATGTACCAAGGTATAAGGACCCAGGTAACAATGTGACAAGTGTGTAAAAGATTGACTAGGAATAAAATATCACAAGAAATAATATACCATATGGTACCATCATATGGAAAACCATAATGTTTTGATGGTCATATTCTACAAGGACAATTACAAATGCAAACAAAATGATAATATAGACAAACAATAAGTTCAAGCATACAAAAATGATACAAAGACAAACATGATTTTTCCCTAATAAAGTTTAAAAATAATTATTAAGGATGATGATTATTGTGATAGAGTTACTAATGTGGGAATGGTAAATCCCAAGAATAGCGTGAGGATTGGGAATGATGTGTATCTATGATGATGAATTGACTAGAATTGATCAAGGTTTCTACCAACACTAGGAATAAAACTAATAGATTATTTGGATGATGTACTAGAATATTACTTGGAAAGATGGGAATGGATCATGATTGTTTACATTTGAATGTATTGATTTGTGTTGTTGCATTGGATTGTATATGGATATTTGTATATTCAAAACTGATGACAAGGGAAAACCAAGTCTAGATACTAGGATGAAATGATGGAGTGATGGCTTAGATAGTGGAGAGGAGGTATGGGAGTGTTAGGATTAGTATTGTCACACTCTACTCTACTCTACTCTTTCTCATGTGTGAGTATAGAAAGTATCATATGGAGCATGTTTTCAAGATATAGATAGATAGGATAGGTGGGATTTGGGGATTAATGGATGGAGGGACTCTAGATGGATGCTTGAAGGGTTCATTATTTTATCTCCAAGGACTATGTCACATAGGAGGTATTTAGGATTATTTTAAAATCTACTCAAACTTTTCTTTTAGGTTTAGAGTGGAAGATAAAGTGCATACATAGGAGAGGGGGATAGTTTTTAGTCATAGGAAATTTTCTTTTCTTTGACATGAATATTAGGTGGAAGGGTAGGGTATGTGTATTGTATAGAATAAGGAGGTTAGTGTGATGAATCAAGGTATAAAATTCTCATTAAATAGAGAACTCAAGAATGGTGTAAAGCATCAAGAGATGTCCAAACCATGTTTTAAGATTACATCCATATCCTTATTAAGGTCAAAAGTAGGAAGGTAGGATGGATTAGATATTATGAGATAGATATGTAGAGGGAATGGATGGTTGTGAATAGGGTGGGGTAGATAGGATGGGAGAAGCTTGCCCTAAATTTTATGGTGCTCTTATATAGTGTATTTATGCATGAAACCTAAGAACAAATTTTCATCAGGGTACTTTCCTAAGGCATCGTAGGAAGAGTTTTCGCCATTAAATTTTTTTCTCTTTACTATTTTTATTTTTTTATTTTTTATTTTATGAATCTTGTGTATTTGTGGATATAGGGATGGGATGGATAGATTTAGGAGGCTCAAACTCAAACATATATCTTTATGGGAAGTTGATAGTATCCCTTGCTAAATAACTACTTCAAGTGGGCCATGTCAATTTCCATTGCACTTATAGATGTTGGTAAGAACCTTGTTCATTTCTAAGTTGGATTCTCTAAAATTTAAACACAATATCACAATAGCTTAAAGATTATAAATATTACCAAGGGAAATGGTATATAGGTTGGATCAAGGATGATGGGGATTAGGTGAAAGTTTGTTACAAAGGGGTGCAATATTTTGGATAATGGATTTGATTATGAAAAATGGGTGGGTGGAAATATGGGATGGTGGAGACATGAGGTAGAGTCATGGGACCAAGTGAATCAAATTGTTTTGCAAATTTAGAGGACAATATAGGTAGCGAGGTGTTGGTGGTATTATTAAGCCCACAATAAAAGATGTGTGAAGCCTCATTCCATTTATAATATGAAAAAAATCCATACAATTTTGGAAAGTCATGAGATGGATGTATGCCCCAAGTCTATATGAGATGGATGTATGCCCCAAGTCTATATGAGATGGATGTATGCCCCAAGTCTATATGAGATGGAAAAACTAGTGGAAGAGATGTATGCCCATGGGACTCTATTTAGGAGAGCTAATACAATTTGGAAAACTCTCAAATGACATGAATGCCACAGCTTGACAAACTCATATGAAGAGATGTATGCCTACAAATCTATTTATTGGATTTGAGTTAAGCTCATTTATATACTTTTAAATAATTTAAAAGGTCACCACATCCATGTCTCCATTAGAAGTTAAATGGACAACCTAAAATTGAAAGTTCATTACACTTCGATGAGGATAAAATTGGTTATACAATTAAATATATTATTTAATTGGGGTACCCCAACTTCTTTTTGATCACTAAGGGGAGCTAGGACCAATAGTTGCACATACCATGATGGATATTGAAGCTTCAGATGTGGATGTGGAGTTTTGGGTGAATGGGATTTTTATGTTGGGATGGGGATGGGAATTTATAAATTACATATTTGAGATTTGGGGTTTCAAAATAGGGATGGAGGATTTTGGGATTTGGATGGTAGATAAGGATTTTTTTATTTGAGGAGGGGATAATATTTTGGAGATGTGGATTTGGATGCTCATCTTGGATTCATTTCTTCTTTATGTTTTAGTTACCACCTTATGTTTGTGCTTCTCTTTTGAGAGATAGGCCTATGTGGAATTTATATCTACTTCAAATTTTAACCTAAATATGATTTGGTATTACATGTCAACATGTTGCAACATGATGATCCTTGGCTTTTTGTGGATTATTTGATTTATATGCATGTGCATTCAAATTGCTTCCAAAGCTAATGATATTATCCCATGGGGAAATTTTATATTAAAATCCCATGAATTTAGTGATAGCTTCATCATTTTAGAATAAATCCAATTATGTGTGTTTTTTTTATCCTAATTCAAGAATTTTATGGTCAAGATTAGTGATAGTATAAATGGAATAATTGATAATGGGGGCGATATGGGTGATGCGATCAGTGAAATGGTTGGTGATAGAATAATATTGATAGGAGAAATGGGAGAAACCTATTTTGATATTGGAAGAAGTTTCATTAGGATCTGAAAAAGGGTTGTGAATTTTTTTATGAGATCTATCGCTAAGACCCTAAATCATTGATTTTATTTGAATTGTATGGGCTCCAAGATTCCTTTCTCACTAAGGCCTAATTGTTTTCATTGATAGTTTATAATTTTATAGATTTAATTTGTGATGGGATACTTGTTTCTTTAAAAACAAGATGTGAATTTTTTTTAGTTGGGCAGGGATTGGTGGTAGAACTAAGGTGATAGGATTGTGGTTTGGGGATCAGATAAACATGGTAACTTTGATGTTGAGAGAGTATAGTATCATAGAAGGGATTTGTTGGGATGTTATGATCTTGATTGAGGTGAGTATATGTTTGGGAATTCTTTGGAATAAACTCTTGACATATTTATATTATTTTTGATGATACAAGGGAGGGTTGGCATTTTTATTTGAATGTCACTAGTGGTTAATGAATGGATTAAAATCTTGGAGTTTTTCACATGGATGGGGAGATTCTTTGATGTTCATTTATTTTAATTTGATGGATTTGATGGACCCATGAAAAGGTTAGCACTTTCTTTCTAATATAAGTAGACTTTTAGGAATGATGGTATTGGGTGGACTTGTGTTCTTTTCTTCAAATACTTTGCAAATAGTCCTTGTAGAGAAATTGTGAAAGTGATGTTTTTATTTGTGGTTGGATTGATGGAATGGGTTGGATATATTTGGTTTTGAGGATGAATAGTTTATATAGGATGTGGAGACTATAAAGTGCTCATATAAGGTGGAAATTTGAGATATGAATTGTTGATGAGGGCCTTGGGCTAAAGAGGTGTTTCCCTTATCAAAGGTAGCATAAGGATGAATAATGGAATTTTTTCAAGATTATTGAAATATCTGGTGCTCAATAATTATTGGTCTATGGTTTCTTAATGATTTATAGTTGGGTGACTAGATCTTCAAGCAAGATTTATTAAGATAATTTCATCTAAGGATTCAAAGGTGTATTCATCTTGGTCTAAAATAATCTCATCATGATCATTGTATTCAAATGGATCATACACTTCTTGATTGAAAAGGAAATCATCATCATCATCATCATAACTAAGGTTTTTAGATTAGGTGTGATGAAAGGACGTATCAAAATAAAATCGATTCATGATGTTGGTTTAGGTTGGATTTGATTTTGGATGGTTAGGTTAGGTTTCCATTAGGATTGGGTTTCAATTTTAGAAGGCTTGGACCTTAATATATATTTTGATATCATAATATTTTGGATTTTTTGAAATCTCAAATATTGGATGAGTTTTGGATTTTAGGTCAGTGATTAGGAACCAAGACCTTAGGATGATGATTTGATTGGATGTGGATGAGATTTAATTATACACTTATTATAGTCAAATTTTCTAAGAAAGATTAGATTTAGAGTTTGATTTTATTAGATTAGATTGGATTAATATACTTAATATAGGCTAGGTTCCGAAGAAAATTTGATTATGATTGAATTTAGATGACTATACTTAAGATATGAAAGCTCTTAAGTAAGCATGGATTTGAGGATTTTTCGGTTGTGAATTTATGGTTGGTTAAGGCCTTAAGAAATATTAATTATGATTGGATGTCTTAATTTATGGTCTTGATCTTGATTAGATTTTTTATTAGGGTAGGCGGGATTTTGGTGGAAAATAAGTGGATTTTGATTATAATTTGGAAGTTGGTCTATGATTTGGAATCATGATTTGGGATTTATAATTTGGACTTTAGGTTTGATTACAAGTTTTGCACAATAATTTTGACACACCAACCACAAGAACAACCTGTTTTATTCAAGAAGGTTTATAAATAATTATGATCCCACCAATATGCCTTTTATAGACATGGAATGTAGGGACCATGATGAATTACCCACTTTTGATAACTCAAAGACACAATAGGATAACATACATGCTCTACAAACTCATTTTTAGAGGCACGAGGTGAGTAACTTGTTGAGGTTAAACACTTATTAGTGCATCAAAACCATGCACAACTAAAGGTCCTACCTAAGATGCATAGGATTATAGGGGATGTCCTCTATGTATCCAAGGTTACATGAGATTAGAATCTATTAACATGAGGTCTATATACAACTATGTGGTTGGTTCAACCCCTTCCACTTCATCTTTTCCCATTAATGTAGACAATGTAAGTATGTTCCAAACATGATAGCTCTCCTTTCAGGCGAGTCTTTCAATTCTCACCTCCTTTGATATACCCTACTAGAAAATAAATCTCAATTCATCCTCCCTAGTGATGGAATCCAAAGGAAAGCCCACAAAAATAAATTATATCAAGGTCTTTTGATTGCCAAGATTGTCATGTGTCATTGGGGAAGAGCATATATATGTTGATCCCTTTAGGATTTAAACTAGAACAAAGAGAATAATGTGGTGCTTTTTATCTCCAATATCACCTTTTGGTACTAGGAGAGAGCATACACACCAAAGTATTCTCATAATAAAATCCCATAAATGTTTATTGACCTTATAAAATGAGTGTGCAACTAATCTAGTGATAAAAGATGCATCATTTGACAAGTGAACCTAAAAAAATAGATTAGTAGTTTTAAAATGCCTTGGACCAACAAAAAGAGAGTGAACATAGCACTTGCAAGTTAAAATTAATAATTAATAAAAATCACAAAACCCAATTAAATGGAAAAGTTCTACAACTACACCAAAATAGGAATTGGTGCATAGAACTACGATAGGCCAAAAATTAGAGAAAATCTATAAAATAGGGGGTTGAATCTACACAAAAATGTTAGGAAAAGTATAAAAATAGATAATAAATTTCAAACCCCACACATAAAGATAGAAAATATGTAAAATACTATAAAATGGGGGAAAAGTGTTAGAGATACAAAAGGATATATAAAAGGGGTGGGGATCCCACCTCTTATGTTAAAATATGTACAACTAAACATATAGCACAAATAAAAGGAGTCAAACCAAATATTCAAACCTATATATAATTGTTAATCTTAGATTAAGCTAAGAGACTACATAAAAGATGAAAGAAACTAAGATTCTCTCATCAAAAATTATATTGTTGCACACAATGTATAAATGTGCTCAAGATGAATTTGTGCTTAAGTTAACAACATAATATTACATTCAAAGAGTCATTAAAATAGTTAATATGATGACCTATTTATAGACTTGAAGGATGGAGATTCAAGGGCTAATATCTTGATTTGGGAAATCAACGGAGCAGGTTTATTGAGAGGATTGGTGTCATGACAAGCCTCCAAGTGGCACCTTGTAATTGGTGCACATGAGGAATTCCATGATCCAATGGATTGGGATTGTGGATATCTTTGAGAAAGATGGAGGGTGATGATCAAAAGGGTCTTTTTTTTAATTTTAAAAAGTCATTTTTCAAAGACTTGTGAAGGGCTAGGATTTTCTAGATTGGATGGATGGAAAATATTTTATGAGAGGACTTTATGGAGACTTGTGAAGCATTAGGCCATGCACATGCATGGAGGCATGTGGAGCTATGAGCAAGGTTGACTTGGCTAATGGTGTTTAAAATTATGCAAGTGATTAAATTAGTTAATTAATTAATTTTTAGCCAACTAATTATTAAGGAGAAAAATAGGAAATTAAATAAATAGGATGTATTTATTTAGTTTTTGGAAGGTTGGGATATGAAGGATGAACCTATCTAAATAAATTTTATATTTATTTAGTTAAGGCTCTCTACTATAGAGAAAAAAATTTAAATGCATAATTAATTGAATAAATAAATGGAATTCATTTAATTAATGAATTTATTTATTAAGCCTAAACTATAGAGTGAAATATTCAAATGAATAATTAATTAAATAAATGGTTTGAATTCGTTTAATTAATGTTAGGAAGGTGATTATATATGTTAATTAAGTAATTAGTTTTATTTAATTAAAGCTAGAAAGGGATATATGTAAGATGAATTAGGTGATGTTAGGATGTGGTCAAATTTAGTGTCTAGAATAATTTATTTGCTAGAATTTAATTTGGTAAATATCACCTATCTTCTTCTATAGTAAAAATGTGTTGGCCTCCTCTTGGACATTCAAAAGGACAAAATCTACAAGAAATAATTGAATGGTTCATCATGCCTGCTTGTGTAGTTTTTTCCAATCTTCATCAAACATTCCTTTGGAATTTAATTAATTTGATAATATTTTTCATTAATCCCTCTCTTCTAAAATATCCTACAATTGTGGCTTCCACAATTCATACCCAAATTCATTGAAGTTGTTAATATCTAAATGGGAAGTAGATGCCATTGTAACAACCATAGTTACTTTTCTTACTATCTTTGAATGTAGAAGGCATGTAGAATTCAATGGAGAATAAATATCAATTGACCATAATACATATCAAGTGGTGGTTCATAAGAAATGGTCATTATGTGTAGTGGAGCATGTGACAAACATGAGATGAGAGGTGTCACAGTAAACTAGTACTAGTTGATCAAGGAGATTAGACATGAAATTGGTAGAAAGAATAGTAATCTTGATTCCAAGAGAGGAGATAACTTTTGCATGAAGATAATTGAAGAAGATCCAACTTCATTTGACAAAGGGAAAGACAAGAAGCTTTGGATAGTTGGATCATATTTCAAAATTAATGGCTAGCACAAATGGATAAATGCCAACATGAAAAATAGATCCAAAACATATTGAAGAGAGGAGGTAGAAAAGAGTAGGCCCCACCATAGGGTTGGGCCTAGTGTCACATGGAGGTAATATGAAGAAAGCTATATTACTATATGATACTAGGGATCAATGGTTGGCACATCCTAGGGATGCTAATATGGTTAGAGTTAAGAGAATTGTTAGGAAGGAGAAAAGGACAACCAAAGAGATGAAGAAGATTGTGAAGTCAATAGAGATAAAGGATTGAGTAACTGGCCACCAGTGGAAGTTGGCGGTACCGAGTCTACAAAAATTAGCCAATAAAATATTTTGCCGCTCAGTGGAGAGCATCGCGCACCATCCAAAACGCTTACCGGCAAGCGTATGTAAAATCACCATACCGTAGCCGCGCGAAAACCCCGCATAGAAACCATGAAACTTTAAACTCAAAATATGAATTGTGCTAATCATAACAACATTCACACTTGAAGAAGGTGAACCTCACAAATTAAGGAGACACCTAGATTTGAATAAAATAACTAGAAGGGGCCCAAGTAATCCATCTATATTAACAACCTAGATTACTCGAGGGGAGTATGTGCAAAAAGCACACTACAAGGTGGAATAGGTTGATCAAGTGTATTAGTTGTGGTAAGGGAACATATTAGTCTTTTCCTAACTTTTGATTAGTATTTCCAATAATTTGTTATATATGTGAAGCATCCTTAAAATAAAAAGTAGGTATATTCGTAGGAGAGGATGGTGTTGGATTAAATAGGTAATCGCCTAATAATTATTTAACCATTAATTAATTAGTAGGCTCCTTTTTACTTTAATTACTTAAGATAAAATTAGGAATTTCTTTTTCATTATTAGATTTAGCTACTAATAGGTCATGTATTACATAAGATGAAGACACTTGTCACAATATTTAATCAAATCCCCATATAGGGTTTACTTTTTTCCTTTTTCATAAGGATTCACATTTCATTGTAATCATTAAAAAATTTGGGTTATTACATCAATGGAATTGTCAGGTTTTTGAGAAAATTCATCTTGCTTGATCTCTCTTTGTGATACGATAATTGTTTGCAAGTGTTTTTTGGGAGCTATGGGGTTCAATCAACTCCAATAGATGGCATAGCATGGAAAGTAGGCAATTAGATATGTAGGTCATGTAGTCAAGAGGAGAGGATAGATAAGCATGAAAAGATAAATTGTGAGAAGGCTCAACAAGGTCTATACTATCCTTGGGCACACCAGGTTTAAAAAAATAAGAAATAAGAGTATGTGCCAAATCCATAAAAGAAGTGTGAAGCAAACACAATGAATAAGATATCATCTAAGTACTCATTATAAACAAGTAAGAATTATTTAACATGTAAAGAAGCAACCATACAACCATCATAATCAACATGAAATAACTCCTCACTAAAGATCATAATTTATCATTATGAAATATAGGGAAAGGTCATGATGTCTCAATAGTGCCTACATGAGAAGCTAATGAAGTATCAAATCAAGGTGTATGTTATCATTGTGTAAGGTATTGATAAGTGAAAAACTATCATGAACATCCATATGATTAATTTTAGGTGTGGAAGAATAATCATCACGAAACATATCATCATATATAAAGGAAGATAGCATATAAAAATATGGCTATATGGATATGGGACTATCATGATATGAAGAAGCAATATCTTCATAAGGTGGATCAATGTCTTGAATAGGTAAAGAAAGTGTAACCTTATCAATAGCTATCATAGTAGGTGTATCATAGGGTAAATTCTCACTATGTGCATGTTAATCACTATCACAAGCCATAGAAGAAATAGGATTAATGTGTGACTCATGGGAAAGTGAATTGAGTGTCTCTAAGAGGAAAGGATAAGCACTAATAACCTCAATGGAGAGGAAAAATAATACATGATAGAACAAGACCTCCATAGTTAACACATCATCATCCATAGCATAAAAATTCATGAGAGAATTAATAATGGATCATATATAACAAATATAGGAACATGTCAAAATAAAAAGTATTTGTATGCACATCAACAAAGGAAAGTGACCTAGAAAGAGTCATATTGATAATTTGTCCAAGGGTTGGAAAATGGGATCCAAGCAATATACCATTATATAAGCCCAAAATCAATCAAAGTATGACAAACATATGCAAACAAAGATGTATCAAAACCCTAGTCAATCTAAAAGGATAGGGTAAAGTCAAAATAAAATTAGATATGAAAATGAAAGCCAAACCCTAAGGCAAAACCTTGGGGTGTAGGAACATCAAGTTGACCAAAAATATTAATGTAAAAGTAACTCTACATTTGTTATTTAGGCTATTTAATCAAATGCTATCAATAAGCACACAATTAACCTAAATAATAAAATGTGTTGATAATTGCAATCATTTAAAAATTAAACACAAAGGATCATGTTACTTAGCTCTAGAAATGATGATGAAGGATTGATGTTAATGTCATGCTAGAATAATTTGTCATTGCTAGAAAATCTATAGCTCTTTGTCTAATCGATATGTCAAAGTTTATATAGTCCCAAAATTTTGTGTGGTTCAATCTCGAGCCCCTCAAGTTTGACCTCAAGCCATGTGGATTTGATCTAGTGCAAAATTTTGAACTGTCTTACATAAGTGATTTGCCATAATATTACGACAATAAAACATATTATCTTTAGATTCTCATTAGTTGAATGTGTCAATCAATTTTTGCAAACACCCTTGACAATATTGTTGAGTCAATAGGTGAGTAGGTTGTCTTCAGCCAACCCCCTTGGTAAGCTTGACTAACAATGAGAGATATCAAAGACAATATACATAGACATGAGATGCTCACGGGTTTTTTGTCCCTTAAAAATTTGAAGTGTGCCTTGTATGCTTTGTTTATTCTCTTAATTCAACATAAGTTTGAATGGTACATTGAATGTCTTTAAATACCGAAGCATAGCAATAATTCACACAAAATTAATACAAAGCCAACTCAAATGGATAGTAAAAATGGGACAAAATTTTAAGTTATAATTTTTTCTTTTAAATTTGGGGTTCATTTTTGCATGCCTAAGGGTTGAACCAAGTCAACACTGTGCATTCAAGAATGAAACAAGTGAAGAAAATGATGATCTCAAGGCAAAGATTGAATGTGTGGAAATGAATTGTTAATCTCAATGGGATCAAAATGGTGAATGTATTGGGTTTAGTGTAAATGGACATAAGAAAAGGTTGAATGTATGAAAATAAATTCAAATAGAAATAAAATTAATATGAATAAGGATCA
>VDFB02041709.1:0-14659 GCA_007258455.2 Sequoia sempervirens
TTGAACAGAGGCAACTGAAGGGGCAGGGGCCAAACCATAAATGTTTGTGTCTGCATACAGACACTAATATCTCTGTAATAAAAGAGGGATTACAGTCAAGCATGTCAGTTTATATCTAGCTACTTTTTGTTTAAGTATTAAATAGTATTACCTATTGTAATATTTACTCCTTTATTTATACATACAAATTATATATATATATATATATATATATGTATGAGAAATTTTATAATGAAATTATTTATTTCACAAATCTGTGTGTGTTATTGGATAACATCCCAGATCTGTGTATTTATCAAGCAGTATTACAGACCTAAGAGTGTATTTAAAGAGGTTATCCGAATAATATTTAAAGTATCATGTACCTATGTATCCCTTTATTTATTTTGTAACATTTCTGAAATTTTTGTTATTATGAATTTATAATTCTGCTTTTGTTTACAGACCCATGAATTTATTTATTTATTCTTTTGCTTCACTCTATGGCGTACCTTTTTTTTTCTACTGTATTTCTCATGTTATGACGTACCTTTTTTTTTTCTACTGTATTTCTCACGTTTAAAAGATCATGTAAATTAAATTTTGTTTGACTTGGATTTATTTTGTTGTACAACCAAGTAAATTTACATTTGTCTCTATACAATAAATACATACTTTTACTGCAATCATGCATTTAAAACTCTCTTAATACCCAAGTAATATATTTTAAGGGAAAATCTTTCACTACAAATTTCAATCTTATGAAACTAACATAGTTAATGTATCCCTATCCATTTGTTTTCTTTTTAATAATAAGGATATCTACTCTTTCAAAATAGAGAGGGAGCAACCAGTTCTCATCTTCATGGTGACTTAAATTAAAAAAATTCTTTCAAGAAATATAATTTAAAGATACATAAATATCAATTAAAGCCTCTCTTTTTGGTCACACTTATTTTCATGCAAGTTTTCATGCAAGATACAAAAGCTTTCAATACTAGATATAACACATTTAGAGACAACTTGCTAATAAAATAACCCTTACTTCTTTTTTTCCTTCTTTTTTTCCATTCTTTCATTTTACAACAAAATACTTAGCTCTTCAATATTACAAATGATACTTAAGGATAACATGAATAGCACACAAATAAATAAGGCTTTCTCTATTGCAAATAATATCGAGGAACTAATAACCCAAACACACATAAAATAAACCTTCCTCTTTATGTTATTCCATTTTACAACAATACACTAGTCTTCATCATTACAACAATATTTTAAAAACAAAAAGAATGAAGCTTTCCCTTTTCCATATTCTTTTATTCATTCAACAATATACTAGATTTTCATTTTACAATAATACTTGAAAATAAATTGGGTACAATGTCAAATACTACAAACTTGCTCTCCACCCTACCATAATGGCGTCATGGAGCCTCGTGGGCTCTAGCCATACCCCAGAGCAAAGAATTATTTTAGCCCCACAATGATCAGTGGAGTCTTTTCTCATTTTTACAAAGGAATAAAACTAACATAGCACAACTTACATGCATCTACGTCCTCTACTTTATGTTTTCAAGTATGATCCATACAATAGGTCAACTTCTTACAAACAAGAAACAAGGGCAAATGGAAAAGAAAGAGCTTATCTTTTCTTTTAGGGGAAGGACTAAAATCTTGTATCCATCTTTCCTCTCCAAACCAAGCCATTTTCATCAATATCTTGCCAAAGAGATGGACTCCTCTCTTTTTCTCATTCTTTCTACCATCTTCACTCAAGTTCTCCAAGAGGAGAAGTGGGCAATGCCAAAATATTCCATCTTCTTGAGATATATAGGGATCCCCAAACCTACACTCTTTCCCACAAGTGCTCACACATGTGTGAGTCTTGTGCCAATTCCAAGAACTTTTGGGGAGTAGAAGGTTGAGAGTGACAAGTCACCCTTCCCAAACCCCAACACTTTTTGAATTTGTCACATTCATGAATGTGGACTTTTGAGGGGTCTTTTCACACTCCAAGGACAAGTTCACATGTGTCAAAAAGGTTCCAAACCCATAGGTATAGGTCCTAGGGGTCTATTCTTGTTCAAAAACCAAGGAAATTGATTCAGTAATCCCTTTTTAAAACCCACACAAAAATCCACACGAATTTTGATCTTAACCAAGGGTTCCAACCCCAAGCAAACTCACATCACATGTCCTACAATTGGATTCTACTCAATCACCCAACCAATAATAAAACCTCAAACCCTTCTAAGTCAAATAGGGCTTCACTTAGAACTTCCCAAAGATGTATTTGATTTGATTCCAGCATTTATCTATCCTCCTATTTGCATATTTGATTCCTGCACATTACCAAGGTCAGCATGATTAGATCATATATCTCTTCATATTATTAGCTAATCCAATTCACATAATTTTTACTCATGAACTATTTACTCATTAATACATCAAATGAACCTAATGATTCAATTTTCATTATAATCAAAGGAAATACACACTTACTCCAATACAAGAATATAGTCAATGAAATAGTCACTCCATCATTTTGTTTACCACCTTAGTAATTCATTTTAAACTCCAATAACATTAACGATGAACCATTTACAAAAAATTAATATGCCAAATAACCCAACACTTTCAAGTTATATCCAACAATTCACATGTGCATCTATCATAATTAAATCAAGGTTAATGCCCATGAATCCTAAAAAGATTTTTATCATTCATTTCATCATAATTATCATCTAACTACTTGTTTGATTGAAATAAAATGGGAAATACGAAATGGGGTCTTACATTCATGGTAGCATAAGCAAGAATATTATCAAATAATCACACTATTTGTCATCCATAATACATCTTACCATCTATTTAGGATCACATAAAACATATTAGGGCTTTACTAATCACATGCAGGGTGGGGCCTTACATCTCCCTCCCCTTAATTTAGACTTCCTCTTGGAAGTCCTAAAGGTTTGGAAACATAACCTTCATATAGTAATGCACATAATCTATTAAACATACCAATTACTTTACTTCCATGATGAAGTGATTCAAAATATTTAACTATAAGCACATATTAGAGACATCCCTTCCATGCATCAAACCTTTAAATAATTTAAACAAAATTTCTCACCATAGAACATTTAACCAATATACTCATAATGTAATAAATACTAGTAATTATCTATGTAATTAACATTTTTTATTAACAATTACACCAACATGTATCCAAAAAACAATAACATCCTTATCCACCCTTCAAGGTTCCCTTTTTGCATCATAAACATCACTCATGTTGTTTTCAAACATATTTTCTTTCCAGTATCAATCATGTCTCTAGAATAATGATATTCCCAATTTTGTTTGTCACTTTCTTTCTCACATAGCAGTCAAGTCTTTTCACATGTTATTTAATTACAAATTTATCCATACATCACCATAATTACATAATTTTCATTACAAGGTTCAATGGGGTTTGCAAGGATGGATATTCTTGGATACCATAGCCATTAGGAAATATGTTCTTGAGGCCCTTCTCTAAGGACCCCTCCATACATTTCCTAGTACCTTCCTTTTTTTTGTTTAAGGGGGTTATCCTCCAAAAGGAAGGTACAACAAGATCAATCATAGATCTAGGGGAATAATGGATTAATGACTGTCCCATACCGGTCCCATTTGCAACCCCTTTAAAATAATTCATAATTCCCCAGCACATCTACTCCCCTATACGACCTGCCAAGGAACCCCCCGGGATATGGCAGTTTACATATGTCACATTACACAATGCTTACCAAAAGTTAGAAAACATTAAGAAAGCCTCAAACCAAGAAATCATATGATTATAAACCAACATTTCAATAAAATAGAAAATCATAAAATCAAGAGAAAAACCAAATAAAGATCAATTGTAGCTACATTTCAACATTCCAATCTTAATTCAAAAATGAAATTAAATAAGTCCTTGAGGCAACTCAGACTATAACAATCTTCAAATGGCTGAATAGCCTGATAAATAAATGTAAAATTCCACACTACTGGTGTAAAATACAATAAAACATCAATTAAGAAATTTTCAATAATTTATTTTTCAGCAATAAAATTTGCACATTACAAGCACCATGTGACTTGATAAGCCACCTAAGGGGGAGGAGGGGAATGGTGGTTCTCTAACCACATAGGTATAATAGCATGCAATTGCTGGTGGTCCCTGACCACACAAATATGAATAGATGGTAGTCACTGACCACATAAATATGAATAACTAGTGGTCCCTGACCACATAAATATGATAATGCAAAAAATCATGGTGAACATTTTCACATAGTACCAATATCTAGCATTTTTGAAATATCCAAAATCTGTAATCTATATGGTCCACATAATTCCATCCTTTACCCATGGGTTATAAACATCAAGGAGTAGGTTTTCACTGTGAACCAACGAGTGTGGCTCTGATATGTGGAGGAGTAGGCCACAATCAACGTCCATGGGAGGATTACAATGACTCGACATAGATCCTTTGTCAGGATTAGGGACAACGCCCTGAGCTCATAATTTCCTGATGGGAGAACATGTGCCACTCAACCCCTGTTTACACTAGCTGGCATCACACTCCCATAAGGGGGGAACCAAACGCTAGGGGTACACATTTAACATAAAATAAAACTAACACAGAGGAGTACATCACATTTCATTTAATAGACACAATTATACACATAACACATTTATTTGAACTCACAACTAGCTATCTTACATAAATGCCATCACAAAGGGTACATATAGGGGATCATACTAGATGTCCACCACCCTTATCCCAAGTTAGATACCCTGTATCTCATACTTGGGGCACAACACATTTACTAGTTTTCACTTCACATGTCATAACATAATACACTTTATGAAATTCACCATATTGTAGAACAAAATCAATTCACTTACATACACTTATTTTTCTTTAAACAATATTCACCTTGCTTCTTAATTTTATACATATCTACTCACTTTGCATAGGTAAAAGGAATCACTAGTTGATGCACAAATGCATCTTATGTATATTACTCCACTTTCCTAGAGTTTAACAATATAGGGTACATCACACTTCCCATCTTACTAAGTGTTTGACATCACATATATGATCAAGATCATTTTTCTATATCTATCCATACCATTATTCTTCTTTCATTCAACTATATTTGTTATGTTCACTAACATATCAGTATGGATGATTCCACTATAATTTTCACAACGTGCTAAAGAAAGTTTCCTACTTAATAAGGGAGATAGTCAACCATTTTTTTTTTTGAAACATTGCAATATGAGAAAGGAAATCACACTAAATTTACAAAAATTCACTTGACTCATTGATATCATTTTTTTTTTTCAAATCTTGCATTTCACTATCTAAGGTTGAACCATTTCATAACTTGTTATAATCATCATTTTTAAAATCACAACTCCATATAAACTCATAAAGATGCACAATGAGTAAAATTCTTGAAAGTTCTATCTACTTTTAATTTTCCTCTTTTACATTCAAGAGCATATGATTTTCCCTCAAAGAGTGAGTCTAATCAATGGTTTAGAATGTACAACAATAGTTGAAAGTTTTACAATTCTACTTAGCACCTCTTATCTATATAGTTTAACTTTCTAATCACTTAATACACTATGAATCACACATAGTTCATTACTCAACTTCATAAAGTCAATAATTGATTATTCAATTTTTTATTTTTTATTTTTTATTTTTTTCATCCACAACTTTCAAGGTCAATAGCCAATTGAATACATTATTACTTCCTATATGGCATGTATCTTTTCTAGTTTTGGCAACAATAAGTCTTTACTTCTTAGCTTATTTTGTACAGAAAGTAATAATAGTGTGTGCTCTAGATAACACTTTAAATTAAAATTTGCATTTCGATATGGTCTCTTTAGAGATTATTATAAGGGAATAATTTAAACACCACACCAATTGATCCTCAACACTCATATATTTATTGCATCCTTCTACACATTCGCCTTGGACTTGAATCCTAGAAATCAGGTCATTTTGATAATTGTTTAATCCTTAAACAATAGAGCACAAGGGTTTGGTAGTTGTTATAGTTCTATTAAGTTTACCAAGTCACCATTTACTTGCAAAAGTGCTCAATTACATTAAAATTTCACCATTTAATTCAAGATGAAATATGTTTTCGACCAATTTTAAAATGGATTTACTATGCATTGTAAGGCTTTGGTCCTTAGTTGATGTTATCATACATGAAATTTCTCCTACCAACCATAAGGTGATTCTTTCATTTCTTTTTAAGAACACAAATTATGTCCTTTTACACTAAGAGTAAATTAAGATCTTGAGTATAGGAAAGACCTAAATACACTATGGTCTAGGGTGTATAAAGTAGTAGTTCAAGAGTATCTTGAATCTATTACCAAACCATGAACTATTCCTTAGAATCGGGTACAACAATCTACACCTTACAGTTTAATTTTAATCTTTTAACAATATTTTTTTAATCCAAAATATATATGGGGTGCTCAATTTTGCACATAATACAAAGTCAAGAGGTTTTATGTTGTTTCACTCTTGTTGCTAATTTTATTTAATCAATTTGAGGGTTAAGAGGTTAAAACTCATTTAATTATGACCTTTAACACATTAATCCCTTTATTTTTTGGTCCATATATTTTATTTTTTCTTTTGACTAGCTACAAGTTTTCAATTATAGTTATGATGTTTCATCCATTATTCGTACTAAGGTTTCTATAAGGATTTTTTTTTTTTTTGCTCCCAAAACACTCATAACTTTAAGATATTACATTATTATTGTATTTAAGAATTATGGTCTTAAGAGGTCAATAAATAAATAAATAAAAATAGTGTTTCTTTAATAATATACATCACGATGTCCAATTACACTATTCACACCTTTTATAGAAGGGGCATACTTCAGAACTCTATTATACCCTTCCAAAGGTTTAAAAAACAAAAAATAATATCAAAAGGATAGATTAATGCCATAACCCTTGTTAATTTGACTAATGTATGGTTCAAGTCACTCACCTTATTTACTTAAATAGAAGCACCATGTTTAGATTGGGTTTCTTCTAAAAGTTTAATGTTATTAATTAAATACTTGCTTGACCCATCTATAATAGTGAATTCTTGATAATTCAGTACTTTACAACCTTATTTGGGTCAGATAATTATAACTAAGTTCTCATCTACTACACTATGTAAGTCCCTTAAGAATTTCCTTATTTTAACATTTTATTCTAACAAACATAAAGTGGTTTACAAATGTATCCATGCACACAAATTACTTCATGCCCAATTTATTCCTAGAGTTCCCTAGAGTTGCAACATAGGGCTCTGATACCAAGTGTCATGCCTAAAATTTTCATTTGAAAACACAACTTCTTTTCCTTTTTTTTTTGTGTGTGAGTTAAGCTAACTAACATTCAAATTATTGGAAGAGTAGGTCTTAAGAAAAACATCGTTTTATTTCTATTTAACAATATCTTTATTTATAAAACTAAATATAATATTAGCAATTTAATCTACGCATATAACCAATTCTAAATTTACTAAAAAAAAAAAAATTAACATTATTCATAGGGTAATATATATATTTACTAATGTTAACAATAATTTTACCAACTATAAATTAGGTGATAATGAAACATTAAAATTTACCAGGTTTACCCTTAACATTACTCATGAATCCATTATTATTTTTGATTTGGAATTGTTATTACAATTATTACTATTACTCTTAATGTTACTTTTATTTACTAATACTAAATTTATATCCAAACAATGATAACATTATTACTATTATTAACCTTTCTTTTATATATCAATATTCTATTTATTTACTTTTAAATACTACTATTAATGTCACATCAAGAAAACTGTCTATCTATTATTATTATACTTCTAATTTTTATTTATAATACATATATTATCACGGGTTATTCATATTCATATATCTGGAGCATTATTAGTAATTTTAATCTCAAAATAAATAAAATTTATACAAATCCTTTTTTTATTTTCTTCCAAACATTACTATGAATGATAGTTACATTATTTCTATTTAAATGTTTTGAAAACATATAATAGACTTCACTATTGGTACCACTTAATTTAACAATGACATTTTTACTATTTCAATTTCTATGTTTACAACCGACAGTGATATTCACGCATGCTCACATAAATGGTAATATATATATATACTATCAAACAACTTCCAGACTCACTCAATTATTTCCAACAGCAAGTTTGACAATTTAAATATTAATTAATCTTTTTCACCTTTCATATATATACATAAAAATTTAAAAAATTTGCAAAATTTCTTTGAACACTTTGAGTAAGGCGCCTCTTTTCCAAACTATCAGATTATTAAATAAATACTTCATTGCACTTACGCGGTATTCAAGTTGACCAATTCAAAGGTAGATTAAAAACAAATTTAAAAATAAAATAACAAATTAAAATAAGGTTTAGTTGCTGTTAAAATATGAGAGGCTACAGTAAAAAGTTGATTTCATGTACAAAAAGACAAGTATATATATATGATTTGAATCAGTCAAATTTAATGAAAGAACAATGACTAAAAAGGAAGCAACGAATAATATAATAAGAGCAGCAAATGAGTTCCAAGGTACAGAATGATTTAAGTGCCTAGGTATATGGAGAATCTATTAAGATTCATAAAAGGTAGTGATGGTTATAAGGAGTTGGTTCTGATGTTAAGGGGCAGCAGATCATATTATTTAAAGTGTTCAGACAGTGATACACATTATTTCAAGAATAGAACTGGTGGTGTGCTGTCTCCTGGATGGCCTCACGCCGGGCGGGGACGGATGGTGTGTGGGCTCATGGAGGAAGGACATGGGACTGGCTCTGACACCATTGAAGCTGAACCAGGCAGCTCAGGCCATCATGGCCATCCCAATGCAAACCTAATAGAACCACGGGATCAGACCAAAGCCAGAACTCCTCTTCTTGGGAGGGACAAGATTTGGGACAGGAGGATGGGACGCTGAAGCTGAGGGCTGGGTTCGGGGCCGCTGGCGATAAACTCATGCCGGTGCGGGACTGGGCAACAGGCAAAGGATGGGCGGCAGCCATCTCCGCGGGATGCCGACAAACGCCGGAGGGCACGCTGAGGAATATGACCGGAGGCAAAACCAATCCTTCGCTGGTGACGACTATGCCAGCGGAACAATTAGGCATGACTGGCAATGCAAACACTGCGCTGGAGGCTGGAAGAAAGATCAAATTAATGTCCCCATTCTCGTCTTCCCCAGTTAGAAGCAAGCTTCTCGTCGAAACATCTTCTTCCGCTTATCCCATAGATGGATCCCCCTTCCATGCACTGCTCCGCATGGTAATCACTCTAGGGACATTGGTATTAAATGTTTATGAACCTCTAGCACCACCTACCTCATTAGGCTTACTGGCTGAAATAAATTGCGACCAACCCCTAGCTATTGGTTCGTCCTTTAGATGATGTGTTGGTAATAAAACAAGTATGGCTCATTTCCCTACAAATTGGTACTACACTCAGACCCATAGAGGCTGGTGCCAATTCCAAACCACTTGTGATCTAATATTGATGGCACGAGACACACATCTCAAAGTTATTACACTTTACGCTAGACTACCAAGTACCTATCACTAATGATAGATTTATGAGAAAGATTGCAAGAATCATCTTCTATGATCTATTGTCAACTACATTGCTAACACAAGGAGGCAAAATTTATAACGTTTATTTTTACAAATGTTGTGCAATTACTCTTAAGTATGAATGGCACAACTTGCACAAAATTTTGTGGTAACTTACCAGTCATGGCTGTGTGTCTGGTTTAATCGAGACTTGAATGAAGGGTGAAACATTTCAACATTGGAAAGATGAAATATTTCAACGTTGCACTCTTAGAATTACTCATTGTACTCCATTACACCGCAAGGATATATTCAGTTAGGCACAAGCCACTGTTGCAAGAGGGGGATCCACTTGTGTAGACCAGGCATTCAAGATTTTTCTTGTTTTTTTCTGCCCAAGAACTTTACTCATTCGGTGATGATAATATCTAAATCCTAGGGTTGTTGAAGCATAGTGTTTTGGCCATATTCACTAGTCTATACAGCGATATTTCCAGTATTCACTTCATCTATTTTTATATACAAATATATATATATATATATATTTTCTCACAGTTCCTTGCCTTCCTGGGAACACAATAATATATATTTTTTTTAATTATTATCATTTATTTTAACGAGTAAAACTCTTATAACATATATTTGTATAGACATCTTCCCTTCTCTTTTTTTTTTCTATTATCCAACTTTGATGAATGTAAAAGGAATATATGAGTGTACAGTGGTAAACATTATAGATCCTTTATGCAATGGAGATATGAAATGTTCTGCATCCCATGCATGCATTTTGTTACCAGAACTATCCTTGAAATGTATATATGTATATACATAAGATGAGAGTATTTGAAATGTATATATATTTCCAATGGTATGTATTGCAACAAAGTGCATATTAATTTTCTGCCAAACTCCTATACAATCAAGTGGTTTTTTTTTTTTTTTTTACCAGAATATACTCTTCTATTGTCTCTCAAGCAAGCATCTTTAATCTTTATTTGTATTACATTCCTTCCTAATGATAAAAGAGAATAATAATTTCCATCCAAATACATGTTTATATATTTGTTTATTGCACAAGGGTATATATAGTCATACGTTTGAACTTCAAGTAACTCAAGAAAAATAATTTGCTGCAAGCTCACACAATATCTATATTTCCTTCATTTCATCAAATAAAAACTTTCAGTACTAAACCCAATACAATGGTCCACAAAATGAATAAGGCCTTCTCTTTCTATTTCTTCATTGAACCATATGAAACTCATTCTTTAAAACTTATAACATTACTGCAATATTTGAGAAAGGAATTACTTACACACCTATGAACTAGGTCTTTTTCTCTTTTTCATATATTATTTTATTTTGTTATAGCAATCACTAGTTTCCCCATATTATGACTTATTTTAAGAAATACAATAAAAGACATACTACTGAACTAGGCTTGCTCTCCACCCTACTGTAATGGCATCATGGAACCTCGTGGGCTCTAGCCATACCCTCGAGCAAGGAATTATTTTAGCCCCATTATGATCAATGGAGTCTTTTCTCATTTTTACAAAGGAATCAAACTAGCATAGCACCATTTTCATGTGTCTAGGTTCTCTACTTTCTATTTTCAAACGTAATCCATACATTGTCATCTTCTTATAACCAATAGACAAGTGTAAATGGAAATAGGAAGAACTTATCTTTTTTTCTTCTAGATGAAGGGACTGATCTCTTGTGACTATCTTCCTCTCAAAGACAATGCATCTTGCTCACTATCCTTTCAAAGATGTGGAACCCTCCTCTTCTCATCCTTTCTTTTATCTCAACTTTGAGTTCTCCAAAGGAGAAGTGGGCAATGCCCAAATCTTCCATCTTCTTGAGATATATAGGGATCCTCCAAACCTACACTCTTTCCCACAAGTTCTCACACATGTGTGATTCTTGTGCCAATTCCAAGAACTTTTTGAGGAGTAGAAGGTTGAGAGTGACAAGTCACTCTTCCCAAGCCCCAACACTTTTTGAATTCGCCACATTCATGAATGTGGACTTTTGAGGGGTCTTTTCACACTCCAAGGACAAGTTCACATGTCAAAAAGGTTCCAAACCCATAGGTATAGGTCCTAGGGGTCTATTCTTGTTCAAAAACCAATGAAATTGACTCAACAATCCCTTTTCAAAACCTACACAAGAATCCATATGAATTTTGATCCTAACCAAGGGTTCCAACCCCAACCAAACTCACATCACATGTCCTACAATTAGATTCTACATAATCACCCAACCAATAATAAAACATCAAACCCTTCTAAGTCAAGTAGGGCTACACTTAGAATTTCCCAAAGATGTATTTGATTTGATTTCAACCTTTATCTATCCTCCTATTTGCATATTTGATTCCTGCACATTACCAAAGTCAGCATGATTAGATCATATATCTCTTCATATTATTAGCTAATCCAATTCACATAATTTTTCACTGATGAAATATTTACTCATTAATACATCAAATGAACCTAATGGTTCAATTTTTTTATTATAATCAAAGGAAATACACACATACTCCAATACAAGAATATAGTCAATGAAATAGTCACTCCATCATTTTGTTTACCACCTTAGTAGTTCATTTTAAACTCTTATAACATTAACGATGAACCATTTACCAAAATTTAATATGCTAAATAACCCAAAACTTTAAAGTTATATCCAACAATTCACATGTACATATATCATAATTAAATTAAGGTTAATGTGGCCCATGAATCCTAAAAATATTTTTATCATTCATTTCATCATAATTATCATCTAACTACTTGTTCGATTGAAATAAAATGGGGGATAGAAAATGGGGTCTTACATTCGTGATAGCATAAGCAGAATATTATCAAATAATCACACTATTTTTCATCTGTAATACATCTTACCATCTATTTAGGATCACATGCAAAGTGGGACCTTACATATGGACAATTCATGATGCCCCAGGGCTAACACATTTTTGTCGTATGTTATAACATTCGATTGCACTTTAACAATATTTAATTTGATGAAGTAGATATCATGCATGTTTTTTAAATAATCTATTCATTAAATATATAATTAAAAAAATTGACATATTTAATCCAATTATATATCATCTTGCAGGTCTTCAAACAAAGGGAAATTTTGCATGGCCAATTTGTGGTCCAAGGATGAAATCTCATCATTCAACAAGTTTAGGAAAGCAGGAGTTTGATGAGTATAGGAACTTCCTCCATAGAAATCATAAGTATCGAACTACTGAAAAACATATTTTCAATGGGAAATAGGAGACTACATCAAAACCACGAAGAATGTCACCTCGCCTATGGAAGTTGGAATATAATAGAATTAATCGTCAAGGTTATACATCAGATCAAATTGTTTATCTATTATATATGATATGTTTTGAATTTATATTTTTACATTGTGTTGTGTTTACTCATGTTGTAATTGACAATGATTGTCGTTGTTAATTTGTTTAACTTCTATGCTTCATGAAGGTCCTCAAGGCATTAATGGTCAGCTTCCACAGGGACTGAAAAGTTATCCCAGACAATTTAGTAGGTTGCTCTACTATGAGTAGCTACAAATTGTGCATGTGTTTGATACAATGCATATCAGAAAGAATATAATAGAAATGTTATGGAAAATATTGGATGGAAGGCATGATAAAGAAAAAATTATCAAAATTTGTAGTGACATTCAGGAAGCCAATCATGCAATGAAAAATGTCATTCAATTAAATAGCAATGGAGACCAAATTAATATAAGTGCCCTTCCTTGGTTATTAATAGAGTAGCAAAGAAATTCTACTGCCAAAGTCATATTACAAATTGATTTCCCATAGGGTTTACTCTGAACATAAATAATATAATATGACAAAAGGTGAATTTAGGTCGGGGGATGAAAGCGCGCGAGTTAGCATACCCTTCATTAAAGGTAATTATTCTAGTATATTATATACACTTGTATAATGCATGTACTTTTCAGTGTATTGTGTTTTACTACTTTTGGAAAAATAATGAAAGATCGTTTATAATGTTGTTCTTGTTTGCGTTTCCTCTATCTCTCCTAGACAACTTTGACAACAATGTCAAGAAGAGTTATATATGATCTTGGAAAATACATGAGGGTGGCTTGGATTTGATTCACGATTCAGCTATTATACATCTTATAATTTCTATTTGTTTTACTTGTTATGTATTATACTATATATTTTTGTTAAATCTCGTTAATATATTTGCGCCCTGAATCACTTGTAGATGGCTATTATCTAAAGAAATCCATAAAGAAGATATAAATTATTGGAAGAGAAAAATTCCTCGTCTAATGTGTGAAATGCAAAAGTGTCTACCTTCAACATTTTTCAATGCACAAGAACATTACCTCATACACCAAGTTGAGGAGATTGAATTGTGTGGACCTGTACACACAAGGTCAATGTGGATGGTTGAGAGGCACTTGAAATTTTTGAAGGCTTTGGTTAGAAAAGGAGCACATCCTGAGGGTTCTATGGTGGAGGGACATATGGTATACTAGACCATGGTGTACATTAGTGAATATCTTCCTAAGTTTGCAACAAAGATCCATGTAGATCACATTTGGGATCCCAACTCCATTAAAAAATTCAAAGGGGAGTACCTATTGGGGAAAGGTAGATTGAAGAAAGTGAGAGGTAACTATAAGATGGTCATGGAGATTAATTGGAATACATTTTACATATGGTTTTTATGTATATTGTACTTATTTAATTTTTAATCTTTAATATACATCAATTATAAATTAAGGTCGTATACTGTGGTATTTAACTAATTATATGTCATTTGGCAATTTCAATTTTTTGAAATTACTGGAGTTGGTGAGAGTGGGATACACTACATTTGTCGTCACCAACAATCTTGATTGGATGGTATGGATTGAACAATGTCAACAATCAGTTTAGCATTAGCATGGGAAGGTGTGGTTTCATTGGTTAAAGCT
>VDFB02041710.1:0-42957 GCA_007258455.2 Sequoia sempervirens
TTTCATGCACTTAAGCTAAACTTAGGAGTGCTTTTTTTCGTTAATTGAAGTGATATATTATTAGATCATTTTGTCTTATTATATAGGATGTTGACGCTTGTCATGATATAATCCATTTATCATTTAGGGCTGATCCTATAAAGCACCCACCCTCATTGTATTAACTCTCAATCTCCTTGAAGTTTCTTGAGGTTCATTTTGTACGTTTTTCTTGTTTTTGATTGGATAAGCAAGGAAAGGACCTTGATCCTGTGGTTACAAATCCAAAACAACAAACAGAGAAATAGGATGGGAAGAACAACACCAACCCCCACCCAAAAATAACATCAAAATGGCACGTATGCCAAGTAACCAAAAATGCAACCACAAAACTATCATCAACATAATAAAAAACAAAATCCCCAAATTATTCCCCAAAATAGTGCACTGACCATTTATGAGGTTAACTAAAGTCCAACAGGTACGGAACCATAACATAGCTATCATGAAATAACAATCCGGGATAATAAAACTAAGCACCACTAGATTCAGAGCAGCCATATAATCAGAGTAGAAAGATAAGTCTTGAGGCCCCACCCAACGTGGCATGACGCATGAGTCCATTGGTTACCTTCATATTCTTCCACCACAAGATTCCATCTCATAGATAATAGAACATGCCAAACAACCATCCACAACACAACAACACAACACCCAATCACCATAACCTCCCCAAAACCAACCCAAAATTCCAACCAATTATTGCAAATTTTCAAACATTTTGGTTTCCATTGGTTACCTTCATATTCTTCCATCACAAGATTCTACCTCATAGCTAACATAACAGGCCAAACAACCATCTACAATGCAACAACACAACACCCAATCACCATAACCTGCCCAAAACCAACCCGAAATTCCAACCAATTATTGAAAATTTCAAAACATTTTAAAGCCAATATATCATGAGACAACCATCTCACAACAGTCTTAACGCTTAGAGAACCAAATTCAAATCTAAACACTGTGGAAAACCTATCACTTCGAGATCCATAATCAGTGGTAGTATTGGAGGTATAAAGACCCCCCCTCTTCCGACTCCAAACGCTTGCAGAACCAATAATTGAGCCATAAACACACGAAATACTGATGGGGTAGAGAAACCCATTCATTCCACTAGCCCCTCCATCTCTATAAGAGAAGTTGCCAAGAAAACCCTAACCACAACAGTAAGGAATCACCATCAGACCCAAACTCCACCTCAAAAATAGTTGCCTCCATATCAATAGGAGTTGCAATGGAGAAAACCTACTGAGAAAGTATGAGCCACCACCTACACCTACAAAGCCCCTCTCCACCTCTATAGAAGAGGTCTCCACCTCAAAAGGAGTGGCCTCCACCTGAATAAGAAGCCTGAATTGCAGAGATAGGAAGAAAGCAAATACTCTAACGAAAAGAGTAAACTTAGCAAGCAAGGCTAAGAGAACAAGCCACAAAATCAACTTATCCTTAAGAGCAACAAACACAGCCCCAACAGGAGCCAATAATTCCACTACCCTAGACAGAGCAGCCCACATAAACATTGAACCCCAAACCACAAGGGTCGAAGAAGAAAAACTGATAAAGGGAAAGGGAAAAGGAAAACTCGAAACCTGAGAGTCCTCATCACCTTTGAAAACCATCAACAACCAAGTCACTGAATGAGTAATCAGTCCAACCATAAGAACAATGAAGTCTTCCTTATAGAGAATATTCAGCTTTCCCAAAATAACATCAAGAACAACTCCACCAAGAGCCAAAACAACTATTTTCTCAGGCAACATTGTCCATAAATTCACCGAGCTCCAACCCTCCAGGGTTAGATGATAAAAAAACCAATAAGAGCACAACAAAACGAAAAAATTATCAAGCACACCATGCTTGATAGTCTCAAATAAAGAAGTATTGATTATTGAAATAGGGTAGAGACCCCTCCACACCCAGTAGATCTTGCAAAGAGGACCCTCAAACTTTGCACAAATAGAGACAAAAAATAGTCCCGAACCTTCAAGCCTCACCAAGCACATCCAACAGTTCCCACACACCAAAGGGACAGTGGGGGGAATGACAGTAACTAAGTGGCAAAAAATGCTTAATTGAAAAGTCCAAACAAACCAAGGGCCAAAGTAGACTCGTGAAGAGACACCTTGATAACAAAAACTCTCAAACGGTTAAACAAAAGAGGTCCCACAACCTCCACAAAACCAACAGATGAAACAGCAATAAAAAGAGAGTAGGCCAACTCCGAAACCACAACAAAGACTCCCCCAACACCCACAAGAGTTTGGGGATCAGAGCCATGCCAGGGACTGGAAAGAAGACCAAACCTGAAGATGAAATAGGCAAGAAAAGAGGTCTGCAACAACACAGACACTCCAACCAGAAGAACAAGAAAATCCTTCATAAGGGACAAGCAACAAACCCCGATAGGGCCAAGAAGGACCAGCTCAAACAAATACAATAGAGCTTCAACATAAACAACTCTGTAAAAGCCAAGGACAGGACAAGAGAGCCTCCCCCAAACACCCAACCTAAAGACACCTAGAAGAAGGCCTCCAAAAAACCAGAAGGAATTGACAATCTCAATGGAATATGCATCGCCATCACCATTCTCCTCACAGGAAATCAAAAAACTCGACCGGCTCCCTTTCCTGCACTAGTCAAGGGAAACTAAAACTAACACTTCCAAACTCGGCACAACAAGAGACGAGACAACCCAAGTAGGTGCAACAACCATGACAACAAGACAGAAAAATCAAGGGAAGAAACATAGAGCCTTCCCTTCAAGGACAAAACTCCATCCACGCTTCACAACTGGAAAGAAAACCTAGCCATCCTCATCTGGATCTTCATCGCCATCACCTTCTCCTTCATCCAATTTTAAAATTCTAGAGCCATTTTGTTTCCCACCCGACATCTCTTCTCAAATGCCAAGCTTTGTAATTAAATAAGTTTTTCTTTTTGATGATATATCAAATTATTATTTACAAATCTCTTGTGTGGAAGGTGTTTTTGTTCATTGTTTGATCTCGCATCTCGTATTTTTTTTAAATTTCTAATTTTTAAAGGTTTTAAGAATTTATTTTGAAAGTTATAACATTTTTTAGTTGTGGTAGCCATGGTTAAAGAGTATCAGAGTTGGCATCTTCTTATTTTTACTACTCATTATTCACTTATTCATCAATCCAATTTTTAGGTTTTTTAATTTGTATTTCTAGCAAATAAGTGTTATCACTTTTATATTTTTTAGATGTTCAATAAATCAAAATATTATTTTTAGTAATTGAGTTGCACGAAGGTAAGGTAGATCCAAATATGTGGTTATCATGTTCATCACATTAAGTCATAAATAGTCTTCTTAGACATATCAATATTGTTGATTTAAAATTGAAGAAAAAAATAAAGCATGAAGTAACTTGGCCAACGAAATGGTTGATAGTAGATTTAAATCCAAGTAGCTTCATTTCTAGTCACTTGCTTTTGTAGAAACAAATTTTAAAACAATCAATAGGGGTTCCTTTATAACACATCTAATTTTTCCTATCTCACATTAAGATCTATATATCAAAGAATTTGTAGTGAATGTGAGTAGTTTGCAAGTGAAAAAATGGTACTAAAATAAAGATATTACATCTTGGAAAGTTCCAAAAGCTTGAAACTAAAGGAAATTTACACCCTTTGAGGTCATCTATGCTACCCTCTATGCCCCCTTAATATTCCAATTGTGCCCCTTTTCATATAATTCATCATAGAGCTCCTAAATTCGCTAGATAGGTAGTTTTGATCATCTACAATCTATTTTTAGTCCTAAAACCAATATTTATTAAGTACACATGTTAATTTTATTAAAGTATCCAAGATATTCTTGCAAAATCAAAACAATCCAAAGATAAGAATATGCAAAATGAGAAAATGTCATAAGCATGTGATTGTTGAAATGTATAAAAGTAAGCCTTGCTTATAAAGGCAATGATGAAGAGGTGAGAAGGTAGGATTCAAACTATGACTATGCCTCCAATTATGAAACAAGTGTAGGACACTATGGAAAAGTGTTGAGACACTTGGTTAGTCTACATGAGGTAAGACAAAAGTCTAGATAACCTCTAAGTGAGCTTAAGTGTAGTGTGAATAGGACTCTACTAATTAGGCTAAAAGATAACTAGTTTGATAATACCTCTTTTCAAACTAACACCCACCCTTAAGCAATAATTAGGGAGTAAGCTAAGCTCTGAAAAGATGAGTCCTGACAACAAAGCTTGATAAATTACTCATGTACAATTATGGTCTATCACAAATGGAGAAAAAGGAGAAAACCCAATGAGAAAAATACTCCTCCAAAAGAGAGGAGTAGGATACGACCTTCTGAAAAGATTCCCATGAAGATAGGGATGTGATGATGAAGAAATTTTGAAGCATGTCAAAGTTGTAAACTCTACCAAAGATGAACTAGTGTCTGTTGGAATCAATGAACCTCCAAAAAATGTAGATCAAGATAAGAGATACAAACCATTTCATGAGTGAACATATAAAATACCACTCAACGATGAATACATGGATGGAACCAAGGAAATAAAAGTATGTGAAGTTGAAGATGTAGATAGTACTATGATTCTGGAGTACGATCAACAAATTCATGAGTTACATATAGTACACTACTAAAATTTCATCATGGTGCTCTACATAAGTACTAGAATCTCACAAAATATGATCTGCTAAAATAATCCCCCATAGAAGAGATAAAAAGAGTAGGTATATGTGACCCCTACCAAAATTAGAAGGTTCCTCCAGTCCTCCATTGAAACCAAGGAAGCATTAGCATAACAATATGATAATTCCCCCCTTAATGCTTAGGAGTAAGACGTATAGGAAGAATAATCAACATCAGGCATAAAATGTTATGATTTCCAAGATCTTAAAGTAAAATTTTGAAACTTCCACAAAAATACAAGTGCACACAATAAGCCTAGTTGCTATTATCAAGAGAATGACATAAGAATTAAGTAAAATATACAATGTAACCTTAATTATATAGACAAGGTGGTGAAGGTAGTCAAGTCAAACACAATGACTTACTAACCTTTAAATGATGGAACACTTGTTTACTCACATGACAAGTGTTATAGTGAGTGGAAATTGACCATGCAAGAGGTGTCTCACAAAGTGAGGACACTTGTCTCAACCACATGAGGTGACATAAAAATCTAGAATAACCTAAGTAAACTTAAGGAAATGTGAATAGGTCAAACTAGAAAGTGATGACAACTTAACTAGTTATCTAATGACACTATTGACACCAACACCCCCCTTAAGTGAAACTTAGGGAGTAATTTATGCATGATGATGAGCCTCAAATACTAGGCCATGTTAGGTACTCATGTAAAATTTTCTCATAAAGTGGAGTAAAGGAGAAAAACCTTGTGGGAAATAAAACTCCTCTCCAAAAGAGAAATGATATAATAAAGAGAGACTATGTAGCCCCCCATAAGATGATGATGAATTTTTTGAATGTTGCTCAAATGCTCCATGTGAAGACTAATGTAGAATATGTACCAAATAAGTTATATGAATTATTTATATAAAGAATTTTTGGATGCTCTCGGTGAAGCGCCTTTGAATTTTGATGCAATAAGTGATGTTCTGTGAGAAAGAATCTCTTGAATCTCTTAGTGAAGCATCTCTGGAATCTCATGTAGTAGATTATGGTGGGTGAATTGATAATTTTTTTAATCATTATTTTTAGTAATTCCCACATTCTTTGAGTTCAAAAGAAATGTAATAAATATAAAGTGCTCAAGGAATGATGACACTGACAACCCCCCTTGATTATTTTGATCCCCCCTGAATTGACACTTTATATATTTAGTGCATATAACAAGTTCAATGTAACAAATAATGTCACTTTATAATTGAGTGCGATATATTTTCCAATAAAATAGGAACGTGATATTCACTTTCACAAAAGCATTACTCATTTTGAGTAGATAATCAAAAGATACAATAATCATATGTGCCTAATTTTACACTTAGAAACTTAAAGTTTTCTTGTTAAAAGAGGAGACAAAATATGTTTTAAACAACATTTTTTACATCATCTCGATGTTAGTTTTTCTAGATTAGAAAGAGATTTTCGACGACTATTCATAATAATTTTTTTTTGATTACAAGCATTTTTGATAATCTATAAACCCCACTAATACTAAAATAAACTTGATGTTTCACTGAATTTTTAAAAACTAGTGATGGAAGATAAATGCTAGTGGTGGAATAAAATACAAAATAACCATGTTGTCATGGTCATTATGCCAAGTGGATAAGTCAATGGAGGAATCCTTTAGATTGTAGAATCCTATTTGACTTCGTTGATATGTGTGAGAGTCTAAACTAAATATGGAGGTTGATTCAAATGGAAGGCATGTGGGAGACATTGACTAAGTTGTAGGCCATTTAATAGAGCCTCCAAAGAGCATTGAAGGCACAAGTTGTGGGAGAGTGGTGGAGAGACCACATTGCATGTCACGACTTTGATGGGAGTCATTGGAGAGGGCAATGTAGTCTTTGCCTTATTGAAAATAATTTCAAGGTCAAATTTTAACCCACTCAAAAAATCTTCCATTATGATGTGAACATAACACACAAGTCTACCAAAAAATTGTGCTTCCAAATATGGATGAAGGCATAAAGGAGGCCATGGTGCATCTACTACCAAGGTTTAGGATATGGTGACTACTGTAGGGAAAATGCAAAAGAAATAAAGTGTTGGTGTAAATAGGTGTTTTCCTTGTCTAGTCTTAAATATAGATCCTATTTACATGTTAAGTCCACTTAGGTCCTAGGAGGGAACCTTTCTAGTTAGCATTATTTGGGAGGGAATATTTCTAGTTAAGCATTAGTTTTCACTTATCTTTTGACATTTAATTTTTGTGTCCTAAGTTATTTAATATTTTTTAGGGTATTTGTCTCATTGTACATGAGTACTTGACACATGCCAAGATCATGTCTAATCCTATCCCACATTTTTCCTTTATAGGAAAGGAATCATTTTTACATCCTAGATAATTCAATTCATTGAAAGTACAATATATCACTACAAAAGTATTGCATATTGGCCATATATTGCATCCATTATTGCAAATTTGTGTTCTTGCTTTCCCCTCTTATAGAAGGTTGTTTTTTTTTGTAGGTGATCTTGGAGGCTTGAGTCCTTGAGTGACTCTAACATGGCATTGGTGGGGATGGGAGGATTATGGAGTTCACTCATGATTTAGTCATCATTTTAGACTTGGAGAGTGGAGAGTTCTTGCTATTGGGATGGTTGATCTTTCATCTTGGTTGTACACCTTTGTAGATTTTTCTTCTGATGGTGATAGCGTTCCTTCAGTTGTTGATCACACTTCTAGTGCGAACCATGATTTAGAGGAGACATTTGAATTCTTGAGCTTGGGAGTTCTCACATTGGATCCCATTCTTGAGCCTTGCATTTCATATCCTTCATCTTCTGTTGCATTTGATGATGCTTATATTGGCACCAATTTGGCCTCTTGTGATTTAGTGTAGTAAGATCTACATCATCTTCCAGCTACATCTACTTGGGATGCATACTTGATAAACATTGGTGGGTTGTTTGTTGAGTCCCACATTTAAAATTTGGGAGACACCATTGATTACATACATCTTCTCTTTGATGGAGATGATTCCTCTTCATTTATTGCAAGGGAATACTCTAACACTCTTGTTCATTCTCTACATGACCACTCCTTGTAGTTTGACATGAGTGTGGATAATTTTGGAAAAAAAATGGAGGATGCTTCTTTTTCTTCAAAGGATGCATGTTTTTCTTTGGAGTGTGTTCTACATTCATCTCTAGGAGGTTTTGGATTGACATCTTCAGCTGTGTGACCTAGAATTCCTGTTTGGAGTTTGTCAGCTTTCGACATTGATATGGAGACACTTGAGCATAGTTCAGAGACATCACATATCATTATTCTTCCCACATATTCCTTTCAGGCATGGGAAGAAATATTGCATATCATCCTAGTTTTGTTTCTTCCTAAGGGGATGAATGTTATCTGACGAGATTGGATCATATTCAACATTCAATATCGAGCTTCTACAGTTGTAGGAGAATCACCATTGAGGGGAAGCTGTATGGTCTCTCTTATTCTCTCTTATGGGAGGGGGTCAGTTTCCTCAGATGGGGTTTTATCCCTCTCATGCATCATTGGGAGTATTTTGTATTTCATCTCTCTTTTGGGGAGGAGTTTCGTCCCACCAGGTTTTCTCCTTTTGTCTATTTGTGAGAGAAAGCATTGCATATGTACATGGGTACCTAACATGGCCTTATAGTTGGGACCCATCCTTATATCTTTGCATAATAATGAACTCCCTAAGTTATACTTAAGGGGGTGTTGGTGTAAATAGGTGTTTTCCTTATCTAGTCTTATCTAGATCTTATTTACATGTTAAGTCCACTTAGGTCTTAAGAGGAAATATTTCTAGTTAGCATTAGTTAGGAGGGAATCTTTCTAGTTAAGCATTAGTTGTAACTTATCTTTTGGTATTTAATGCTTGTGTCCTAATTCATTTAATATTTATTGGGGTAGTTATCTCATTGTATAGGATTGAGACACATTTCAAGTTCTTGTCTAATCCTATCCCACATTTTTCCTTTATAAGAAAGGCATCATTTGTACATACTAGATAATTCAATTTATTGTATGTCCAATATATCACTATAATATTGAGTATTACATATTAGCCATATCTTGCATCCATTATTGCAAATTTGTGTTCTTTTTTTCCCCTCTTGTAGAAGGTTATTTTTGGTTTTTGCAAGTGATCATGGAGGTTTGATTCCTTGAGTGACTAACATAAAGAATATATTAGTTGTGGAGAATTGTGTGGCTTTAGTGACATCTATTCCATGACCTACTGCAACCACTCTTCAAATGGAAATTAAAGCTTGTGCGAGGAGATAAATAGCGAGTCACCCTCAATGAAGTAGTTGTTGGGTGTGGCTTGAGGGTGATTGCAAAAAAAAAAGGGTCTTGCAAAGGATGGATGGCCTTCACATTGGATTACAAAGAGTTGTGCTTTCACATAGCTTGTGGATAACAAGAGAAGATCACTTCAAATACAAGATTAGCATTGGACACAAGGTTGTGAGAATGCAATATTAAGATCTTCGAGGTTGTGGGTCTTGCATAGAGCCAAAGAAGCATCTCCCTCATGCAAGGAATTCATTGTTCCTTTCTCATATTGGACGCACCTTCCCAACACATAAAATTCCTTGGCAGAGAAAATTGTGTCCTTTTACAAAGTAGATCAAGCCAAAGTGCCACAAGAAATACAAACTCCTCCCAATGATCTAATCCAAAGATAAAAAAGAACAAGAATGGAGTGATCTAGTTAGTCAGTGCAAAGACTTGTCTATGATTTATATAGAAGTTTCATGTTATGCAATGGATACCATGATACCGAGGTTATATCAACCATGTAACAAAGAGACACATGTTGCAACAAAAATGTGTTTCACCTTGCACAATGGTGAATTGATAAAAAAAACTATGGCCTCTTCCATGCTTTTTGCAAGTTTGAAAACCTTCATATATGAAAATAAAATAAAAAAGTAAATGTAAATCACCATGCAAGAGAAATCGTCACAACTTGACAGAACATGGATTGTGGTCTACACAAGGTAATACAAATATGTATGCCTCCCATGTGCCTTGGACCTTGGCCATGCCAAAAGGACAAAACCTTGTGCAACCTACTCATGAGGCCTACCAACACTTTTAATTCAATTAGAGCAGAGATGCAAAATAAACTTTGAGATCAATCCTAAATAAAGATTAGTTTTACATTCAAATCAAATTACATAGAACTTTATATTGAGCTAGATACAAGATTTTAGGAATGGTTTTGCTTGCATGGTGCTGATACCATGTCATGATTTCCAAGATCATAAAGAAAAATTCAAAAACTTCCACAAAAATACTTGCACACAATAAGCCTAGTTTTTATTATCAAGAGAATGATACAAGATTTAAGTAAAATCTACAATATTTAACCTTGCTTATATAGGCAAGGTGGTGAAGGTAGTCATGTCAAACACAATGACTGACTAAACCTTCAATGATGGAACACATGTTTACTCACATGACAAGTGTTCTAGTGAGTGGTAAATGACTATTCAAGAGGTGTCTCACAAAGTGAGGGCACTTGTATCAACCACTTGGGGTGAGACAAAAATCTAGAATAGCCTAAGTAAACTTAAGAAAATGTGAATAGGCCAAACTCAAAAGTGATGAAAACTTAACTAGTTATCTAATTTGACACTATTTACATGAACACAAAAGTGTGCACAAGAATGTAGACCCAATATTAGGTCTAAAAGGATGTACAAGAAACTAAAAAAAGGGTGTGCATAATGGCACACACACGAGGTGAGTATCATGAGGATCCATTGTTGTGATGGAAAATCAAGGCACTGCACAACCTCCCATTATATTTTATAATTGAGTGTAAGTATTAAATTTCCTCCTTAAGGAGCACACATTCAATTGTTGTAGCACTTAATATGAGTGCATTTACAAAATTTATTTTCTATTTTGAGTTCTTACAAGTTTATGTCATGATGTAGACAATGAAGACATATATCAAGTATGCCTTTCAAACCTCAAGAAAATAGCAAAAAATAAAAGAATTTAATTAAAACCCCCATTAATAAAAACATGACCCCCTCTAAAATGATACAGTGATTTGACACTTTATTTTAGTGGATTACAAATTCCACAAAGTGGATGTGATGTACAAAACCTCAAAAGGGACATACTCATAGTTTAAAATTTTGAAACATAGTCATGAAAAATTAACATCACCAGTACCTAGAGATTAAAAAAATCATGTAGGTTAAAAAAAGGACCCAAAAAGGAGTCTATATGAGCCCAAATGAGCCCTCTTAATTTCCATAAACAAGAATTGTGCATGGTGTCCTTCGAGAATCCAAATCTTTTAAAAAATTCATACATCATACTACAAAAAAACCACACCACTAGATAAAGGATAAAAATATGTAGAATAAAAAAAATCACTCAAAAATATGTTTGTATGCTTGAGAATGAGGATCCTAAAGTTTCAAGCCAAAAATAAAAATAGGCCAACAATGAAGGGGTAAACTTGGGGATGAAAAATGATGATATCATGCTAACATCAACTATTGAAATATTTTCAAAACTAACAAATATTCCCTGACACTTGTAGTTGAACTAGTAGCAACAAAAAAGTAAATTTGTAATGATTAAAAAATTACTAAAATACAAAACATATTAAAAATTTTTTTGCACAGTGGTCAAGGCAGCACACAGATCAAGAGATTGATGTAGACTAGTACATTGATGCAAGACATTATGTTGTACAATACAATCGTATAAATCCATACAAAGTGTATGGATTTCTGTATAATCCTCCATCATTGGGCCCAAAAACCCCATTTTTTTCTCTGAATATCCAAGTATTATATATCAAAAGTCGTCTCTTGACCCTCTTAAGTGCAATTGTGATGTTGGTTTTGTTCCAAAATACACCATTTGAAACTTGATTTCCACAACCCTCACAAATTCAAGAGAGAAAGGGATGAAATTTGCATGCTTGCTCTCATACCATGTTGGAGCAGCCAAGATCTGCTTGCAAACTCAAAATAATCCACAAATAAGAATATGCAAAATTAGAAAATATCATAAGCATGTGATGTGTTGAAATATACAAATGAGCCTTTCTTATAAAGGCAAGGACAAAGAGGTGAAAGGGTAGGAGTCAAATTCTGACTACCCCTCCAAGTATGAAACAAGTGTAGGACTCTATGGACAAGTGTTGAGACACTTGGTGAGTCTACATGAGGTGAGAAAAAAGTATAGGTAACCTCTAAGTGAACTAAAGTGTAGTGTGAATAAGACTCTACTAAGTAGGTTAAAATCTAACTAGATTGATAATACCTCTTTTCATACTAGCAATTTTTCTCATTATAATTCCAATAAGCATTTCAACTTTTGTGTTTCCATTTTCAAACTCTTATACTCTCTATTTATAAGTCAATATCCTAATTTTAATACTTTTACTTTTACTTTATATATATAATATGAAATTCAAATATATGTCTATTTAAAAAAATTAGAAGTTACTTATGAGTTTCTATCCATCCATTACACCTTGGGGTGCACTTGCATTATTCTTTTGGCACATGATTTACAACAAGACTAAATCTCTAGACTTTAGCTTGGAATTTGATAGTCACTCCTATTTATTATATAAAAAAATTATGATAGTTTGGTTGTTTTATTATCTTTTAATTAACATTTTAAGAAAAATATAAATGATTATTTTAAAAAAATATATAAGTAAAGAATTTTAAACAAAATATTTTTATTAGATTTTAGTAATCATTAAAATTAAATATGGTAACTTTGTAATATATTTAATAAAGTATTACAAATAATTAATTTATTATTTAAAAAAATTAAATTAACATAAATATTTTTTAATAGAAAACATAATTCATAAAAATGTCAATAAACACTAAAAATATGATATTACTGCTACCTAATTTTGCTTCTAGCTAAATTAGGTAGTCTTATGATTGTGTTTGCATTTAAACATTAAAAGATACATATCACTTTCTGCTAAAATTCATCCATGTGCATAAAAAAGGATTATAAAAAGATTGCATTATTATAGTTGTGCAATTGCATACAATAAAAAAGAAAGCCAACATTTATTGCAACTGTAATCTTTATTGAGATCATAAGTGTATAATGTCCCTCACAAGCCGAGGGACTGACTATTCTAATGCTTATGAAGAAAAGACTATACATTTATAAATAAAAAAAGAAATGCACATAAAATGAATAGGGACCTCGTTATTGCCTGAAATGACGAATCTCGTTTGCCTTGTCCTACATCATCCTCATTCTTCCCCACTTGTCCTGCTTCCATTTGAATCTCTCCTTGCCACTCCTAGGTTCCCTGCATATGTAAAAAGAGTGTTGTTAGAACAATGAAAGGCCACTAATCAGAATATGTGCAAAACATCCATAAACATATAATATGATATCCATAAGCATTAAAATAGACAACATACCATAGGTGTCAAGGATAACAAGAGAGTAATCAAACACACCTATCATATGCTTTGTTTATCTAACTTGTTTGTTCCTTGTGTAGATATAAGAAAAATCTTTGTTATTGTTTTACAACATGTGGAGTAAAATGTGGCTCCCATGAGGGTTGAGCCCAACATGCTGCCCTCTTGTGTTTTAGGATGGATAGGAAATTGAGCAACTTGATCAAATCAATGATAAACCTATTCTTGATGCATTAAATTAATATGGAATCATACCAGTTGATCAACTTTCATTATCAAATTCAAAAGATGCAACAAATAGTGTGAACTACTTCATCTTTTCACAATGAATCAAACAATAGGTTGCCATCATGCCAAAAAGGGGCAATACTCTACTGGATATGTCTTTCAATCTTCTTAAGTGGATCCAAATTCCATTTTACTAATGATATGTGTTGGATTTCATTTCCATCATTTTCAAAGAACAAAATTTGAAGGAAACAAGAAAAGGAAAGCAATAATTCAAAACAAACTTTGAAGGAAACAAGACAAGGAAAACAATCATTCAGAGATGAAGCAGTTTGTATCTTCCCAAAAAACATATAATTTTTGTGATAATATGAAAAAGGGACACATCAAGTTCAATTATTGATGCATCAAGTTCAGTTATGCATCCATCAATAAATAATGTAGGAGTTATCAAGTCCTTCCTAGAACCATCATGAGTTAGATGGAGTAGCCCGAGGTGAAAAAATGAATGTAGGAAGTTATGAAGGGCAACCTTTTATAAGGCTTTGTTGGTAATCATGTCAAGGGAAGTCAATGCCATGCAAAAGAAAACTAAAAAAAACCTTAATGATAGTGGCCATTTGGCATCATGATAGAGTGTAGTGAACTCATAACATAGTTCACAACCATGTATGGAAGGGAATTTACAAATGGAAGTCCTCTCAGAGGTGGCACTAGCAAGGGAGGACAGTGGATGAGTACATGATGATAGTCTTGCAAAAGAGAAAGCAAAAGACAAGCCTCAAAGGAACATGGATTTGTTGAGGCTGTTGAGTCTAACCTAAGTAATCCTATAAAGACCCCAATCCTTTTGGAGAATGTTCCTGAACCCAACAAATTTTTTTATGAATTTGTTGATAAAAATAAGAAACAATTCTTACTGGTAGAGTATGTGGAACTAGTTGAATTAGTCCCATGGAAGCTTGTACAACCATCAACATCTCCACTTCTAGAATATCATTTCCATCTGGATTACTTCACTACAGTACTGATGCTAAGATGAAACCAATGTAGGAGAATCAGAGCCTTGCAAGAAAAAAAATGTAGGCATAGGAGCTTCAAACCTTTGTTCAAGAAGACAAAAGATGGTAATCTTGTCTGCCTGCAAACAATGAAGGCATATACTTGCATAGGAATGTTTTGTTGAAGATAGTCATCATAGGGACTATCACAAATCATGGTGCTTCAAGGGGAAAAATGATAGTCATGAACAAGGTCAGTTCCATTAAAAGCTATAGGGTCATCTTTAAATGCAGATGGACAGTGGTGAGGCAACTTATGCAAGCATTGCAGAGGCAGTGGTCTATAGTCGGTGACAATAATTGAAGGATGGACATAACCACAGAGCCTTTAAGTGTGCACACACTCTATTAAGAGTTCCATATGATGGAATTCATCACACCAAAGGGATAGGAGAACCATAGACTGAGGAAATAGTGAACTCACTAAAGGACAGTAAATGCAAAAGTGAAAATTAAGTATAGTGAGATATGAAAGGTCAGGAGGGAGTTGAATGTTTAGGGTGAATGGCATGCACATTTCTTACAAATAGTAAACCCACTTTTATAATGGGACAATTCCTATCAAAAGGAGTCCTAGTTGTTAGGTTGTCCCATAGTCTAGAATGCATGAACATCTATCAAAAACACTATATATAATCAAGGATTGTAGTAGTGGATACCCTGGTAAACATGTATGAAAATTGTTGAAAACCAGTGCATAAGGCATACAGTTTGTCTGACATAGTGTAACAAAATATCAAGAAATGCATATGGAAATAGGTGCTATGCATCATGTTTACCAAAGGATACAAGAGTAAGAGAAGTTCAAGAGAACAAAGAGCATTCATAATTGCTTTCTTGCATTCAAATAAAGTAGCCATTTACATTAGTTACAACCATGATAATATCAGTCCCAGAAAATGCAATCAACATTTCAATCAACATTGAACAAAAGGACAATGCATTTCAAAAAACAATGAACAAAGTGGAGCAGTGCTATTGAATTCAGAAAAATGTGTTTTACTACAACATAAGAATACCGTGGTATGCTATTTTTGTGATGAACATTTTTCTACAATATACCATTTTCTGCAATGTCTATTGTTGTTTTGAGAAATTAAGCTTTCCAATTGTGTCTATCACAACTCATGATACTTCTGAGTAACATCTGAACAAACTTATAAGGGTGCTTGTTTGTAATAAAAGAAAATCACTTTAAGCATGATGATTATTTAAGGACAGAAGAAATGCAAGCAAACAAAATTTTTTGTTTAAAGGCATTCAAGAAAGCACAAAAGTGTTGTGTGAGAACCATCTTGAGGAAAGTGTAATCCAAAATGTGGAACATTGATAAAGGAAATTCTGCATAGGGATCCTTGTCAACTGACTGAAGAGTTAAAATGAGTGAGAGGGCTGAGATTATTGACAAAATTGAAGCCTTTGGCATTCTACTGAAAAGGCTTACAAGAAATCATGGAGGAGAGTTTAGAAAAATGGAAAATACCCAGAATAGAATGAACCACAACCATGGAAAAGTGAAATGAAAGAACCCAATTCATATGGCCGTGACCTAAAGAAGATTTTCTTCACAAAATGTAGAACCCACTTGGGGTTTTAATCAAAAGTTACAAATGCAGAATGAAATGGGGAGATTCCCTATTTTTCTTTCTTCATACAATGCATAATGGGTTTCAAACCCTCTTTCAGGAAATCCATAGAAAAAAGCAAAAAACCTAGTTCATTTCTTCATGGCCGTGGCTTGAAGAAATGATTTTCTTCACAAGGTGCAAGATCCCATCTAGGGTTTATTTCAAAGGTCTAAATATAGAGGAAAAAGCTAAGTATTTTCACTATTTTGTTGTGTACAAAAGGAGAGAATCAAGGTATATGTCGACATGGAGCTTACCTAAGCTCGAGGTATTATTTTCATTGAATATGACAATCATTTTTCACCATAGGAAGCTTCAGAAAATCACTTGAATGGCGGCCCAAAATCAAGTAAAACTTTCACAAGCAAAAGACACAAAAGATTGCATCAGAAAAAAGTATATGGCCGCAACATTGATAGCTTGAATGGCTTTAGAATGGAGAAAAAAGCTAGTTTTTGTTAAAAAATAACATTTACCTCATTGTTTCCAGTGGTTTGCACAAAAAATTATTTAGAAATCGGCCATGAAATCATCTACAAATCTCTATCATTGAAACCCCATGGTGGTAGAGCAAACTCTCCAGAAAGTTCGATGGAGAAATGAGTGACTTTTTCATTTTTTTCATTGTTTTGTGTTAGGGTTTGAAACCCTATTGAAAGCCAGTCACCAAAGGTATTTTTACCTTTGTTTTAAAAATTGCAAGCACAAACTAATGTATGCCATGGGCTCGGAAATGAAGTACTATGCCTTAGTGATTTTGATGACTTTGCCATAACATGCCTTAGTTTTTTTCATATCTCCGTGAAGGTTTCAAAGTCTTTCAAGACTTAGTGTTTTATTTTCAAACACTCATCACCTTGCGTAAAGGTCTTTAGGACTTATGTTATACATTAGGCTAAACCTTTTTCCCTAGTTGCATTAGTTCTAAGTGGTATAACATTTTAATTAAGCGATGTTAAGTATAACTCACTAAATGGTAAATGATATTTTAAAATGCAAAGTAATGGTGAGTAATGCCTTAGGGTAATTTGAGTTAGGTGATGTTCTTGCAAACCTTGATGAATGGTTGGGGAAATTATTATTATTTTTGCATTTATTCTGAATTGTAAAACATTATTTAAGTGATGTGTTTACAAATCATTTTATTTTATGTTATTTATAATGCAAAATATTGATGTATTTCAAGGAATGGTGGGGCCTCTTGTTGTTTTGTATTTATTTTCTGAAATGTAAAATAGTTTGATTAAGTGATGTTATTATAAGTCACTTAATCAAATTATTATCTTAAATGCAAAATAGAGTCTTGCGCCTTTGCAAAAACACCAAAAGTGTGGGTCAAACAGGTTGAAGACATGTGTGAGCAAAAATGATGACTATCCAATATGGAAAGGCGTGTGAGGTTGTCTTTGACTGTTTTTGGAGGGAATTGAACTATGTGGAGGTAGTTTTGTCACACTTTTAGTGTGACTTAGGTCTTGGTTTTACTTTGCTTCATTTAGAGGATATTTTGGAGTGATTTTAGAAGGTTCTTTTTTGGCCTTTCTGTTGCATCTAACCAAAATCTTCTAGATGGACTTGTGTGAAGCACTTGTTTGATTTTTACTGAAGTAACTTCAAATTGTGTTGTTGAAGTTAGTTCTTTCCTTCCAGTAGAGTGATAGCTTATTTTTTGGAGTTATCTTTTCAGCAGGAGTAGTATTGTAACTCAGAGATAGATTTGTATACTAGTCAGTACCTTGGATCAATGATATTGAATATTTTCCTTCTCATTTCATGCTTTATTGTGTGAATCTAGTGGTTGATCAAATTACTTGTAAAATTTAGCTTTTCCTTGTAATTTTGTCTCATTGTTAAGCACCTGTTTTGCAGAAAAGTGTATTGTTGCAGGTTATAAGTTGTGTTAGTGAATGCAAATGCGTTTAGTTGTGAAATATTTTCCTTCTAGGAGTTTAGCTTTAAAACCTCCTTATAAAATACTTATGCAAGAATGCATGCAGAATGAGCTATGTAAACCAGGATTTGTCATTGTTTGAACTGTGTGCAAGCTGTTTGTAGGTCTTAGTTAGTTTTGTGAATCACCTTTTAAGAGTTTTTTTTAGTCAATTTCAGTTATGCAACCCTCTTACTCTTTCCTCAAGAAATCATTAGTTTAGTAGTAGATTATGTGACATCATAAGGGGAGCCAACCCATAATCTGGAGGTCTACTTTCACAATAGGATACCGACAGCCTAAAATTAGTCCCATGTTAGTCTAAATCTATTGAGTTTCCACAACTTGGCAGGTGTGCAAATTTGGATAGGTAATAATTTTGGCACACCTGGTGGGGCTGTGAACTCATTCTCAGTCCTTTATATGTTTTGCTACTATTGTTTGGTGTGTACAACAGTTGGTTAATGCATTTTGAGGTGTTTCAAATAAATACGTGGTGACTTTGAGAAGTTTTACTAGTTTTAGTATTATCAAATGTTGGTTAGTTGCAAGTAAATCTGATTTTCGCTTATTTTTCTAGCTTCTGAATAAATAAGAATGTCTTCATTTCATGGAAACATGGCCTTTCACCCTCCATATCACCAAAATCCTGCATATGTGCCCTCTTACCAACCATACCAAGCAAAATATACTATTGGTTTTGTCCTCAATAACCTACCAACAACAAAAAACCAACATGTTTAGTGCTCTTACCACCCACCCACCCTTGCTCAACCATCATGGCAGCTAGTATATACTCAAGATCAATCCCAAGGCCACCATTTTTCTAGCAATCAACAGATCAACCCCTATGATCAACTTCAAGAGTTTCAAATTTTTGAGGATAAGCTCAAACAAATTCACAATATAGATTTGTGGTTGAAGATAAGGAACATGTTTCTTGAAGAGTAATTGGGAAGGAGCGAATTGAATGTGCAACAAGAACGGTTGGTTTGTCCAGCCTATGATTGCTCAAGGGATTATAGCCTTGAATTTCAACAAGAATGTGATTTGTAGTAGGTACAAGAATCTTACCAAGCCCATCTCCATGAGCAGGAGTGGGAGGCACAAAAGAGGCAATTTGAGGGGAATCTTGCTCAACAACTTGCTGCAAAGGATACAAAAATGAGGCTAAAAATTTCCAAACAGGAGGTTTCCAAGTTTAATATTCCAAGCTTCAAACAAGGTGAACCTCTTAAGCCTGCTAGATTTGAGATTCCAAGTTTTAGAAATCTTATTTCAATTCAAGAACCTGTCCTTGAACAAGCTCAACCTATAGAGGAGCCTAAATAATTTGCATTCCCACGTTTTAGAAGGAGCCCTCCTTCTATTCAAGAATCCGTTATTGAACAAGTGCATCCTTGTGAAGAACCCATTAAGGAGGCTCAACCAACCCCTTATGTTCCAAAACAACCTAAAGAAGAGGTGATTTTAGAGGAAGAAACAAATCTTTTAGTTGCTATTAAGTTTGAACAAGAAATTGAAAATGATAAATCAAATGTGATAACAGAGGAGGAGAGTGAATTTCAAATCACAACCACATCAAATTCAATGTAATAGGAGGAGGCTCAAAACTTTGATATTTTGACATCTCAGTTGAGCTGTAATCAGGTAAAAATAAGTCTTCCTTTACTGGAAAGAAAAATTGAGGATGAAGATGACCTTTTTTTTGGCAACACAAGGGCAGACAACTGAGAGGGGGGGTGAATCAGTTGTCCCAAAAATTTGAACTTATTCAACTTATTCTCATATTTGATTAATAACCATGAAAGCATAAATCATCTACACATTAGAAACACACATAACACCAAGAATTTTTACATGGAAACCCTGTTATGGGAAAAAACACGGTGGAGGTTAGTCCACAAGATTATACCTTGCTAAAAGTATAAAGAATAAATGAGAATGCACATGCATTTAGACACGCTTCCTAGAGCACATTGCTCAAATTCAACAAGCCTTTCTTCCCAAAGGAAGACACACTGTCTTATAGAAACATTCAGATTACATTTGCAAGATTTTGAACTAAGAAAATAACATCTACTAATGCCTGATTATAGTTTCGGTTAAGCACATGAACACTTCTTCACACTCTGCTCACTCTTCTTCACACTTTTCTTCTACCTTTGAATGATTAGGACATTATTTGCACATATTCACACATACATGCCTTCAAATGATATAAACAATTGCTTATATATATCCGCAACAAGAATAATAACATCTCCATGTTGGCTTCAACAAAATAATAAAATGAATACAAACTGTCGACCCAAAACATAAATAATTTTCAATGTGAATCAACCAAGGTCGGCCACAACATAGTGAAGACCCAAAACAAAATCTCAAACATGAAAACACTTTAAAACAATTTCAGTTCTAGGATCCACAACACGCTACAATCACCTTGTCGGCCATGAACTTGAAAAACATGAACACACAAGAGAAAATCACCAATCGTGAGCACAATGATCAATGTGGACCAAAAAAATAGATAGAGCATGATCTTGAAACATCCACAAACATCATGAATCACCAGAGAAGCATCCACAACAATTGAAATTATTAGAATCACATCATCTTCATTCAGGAACACCAACTAAAGCAACAAAATAACTATTAGAACATTGAAACTCATAACTCGATCAAATCTTCATGTGGATCTCTGAAACTTAACGTGGATAAACTAGATATACTTGAAAAGAAACCCTTTAATCCACAACCTCTGATCATCAACATACTGAGCTAGACAATAGATTGAACTTCACTACATCACTAACAACCTGCAACTTATTTATTACAATTTTCTCAATATCCTCGACATATACAACCTCTAATGACATTAATTCCAATAGTGTTGACATCAATGACAACCACATGCCAACAACATCCAACAATCTCCCCCTTTGGCATTGATGGCAACACATGATATGAAAAAAACCATCAACACAACTTCCTCTTAGCACTTTCTCCCTCTTAGGTTCTAACTCTTTTCTCCTCAACTCTTTCACATGACTCATCTCCTCACAAATTTTTTCACATGAAGAATTGAGTGAAATAGCTGAAACTCCAAAAAAAAGAAGAGAGAATTATCTAAAGAGAAAAGATGACTCAATATGAATGGGTGATTCCAGTATCTCTACCGGGGCTATGGATGCCTGACTGGCAGTAGAGCAATGCTGTGAGAAAACTAGAGGTATCTCCGTCGGGGCTATGGACACTTGACTGGCAGCGGAGCAATGCCCAGGATATCATTGCACAACAGCTAAAGGGAAATCAACTCATGTAGTTCAAATCTTGCACATTGTTGTTCAAAACATGAGGAAGGCCTTATAGAAGGATGATGCACAATTAAGCAAACACATAGATTCAGGGGTAGTTAATGTTGGCTTACATTTTGAGATTCTAGCTCAACCTTGCTTGTTAAAACCGACCCAACTGGAGTTGAAATGTTCATAAACCATGAGTTCTAGGTAGCTGAATCCTTCAGTTTCTTGAAAATGCTTAAACCATTTTCCCAGCCGAGTCGCCATTTGTTATGCCTTGCATAACCACCCTATTTTATTCTGGAACAAAACGGGTCCCCCTTCTTCTTCTTTTGTTTTCTTCGCTCTTGTTTTGTTTTGGTCCTTCAGTTTTGAGGCATGATCTTGCTTTGGCATGAGCCTAAATGTTTATCTTGCTTTGCCTAAGTGATTCCCCAAGGTTCACTTTGAAAATATTTGGTTCTGGGCAGGTTCGGGTTTTCTTTTGAGTTCGGGATTTTCTTCCTCCTCTGGATTTTCTTGGCTCTCGTTCAAACTCTGGCTGAGTGCTAGGTTTGGGGATTTTTGGTCTTTGCGCAATTTTGCATCAACTGGATTTTCCCGATCTTTCCCTCCCGTCCAGATTTTCCTGAAATCCTGTGTTCCTTGTTTTTTCCAAAGCTTGTGTGAATGTTTCCTCCTTCGCGGAAATCCATCCCGTGCGGATTTTCCTAGAATCTGATAGAATGTGAAGAAATGTGGAGCAGTAGGATTGGTTAACAAATGATGATGCATTTTATGATTAATTCATGTTATTTTGAGATCTCACATGTTGTTTCATGATTGATAATGATCGGATTAAGTTTCTAACAGGTGTTTTCATGTTTACTCCACTGGAATCCACCTAGCTCGGAATTCTCCGAAATTCCTCCCTAGCTTGGATTCTGCAGGTGGACCTGAAACTCGAACTGTTTATATGATCATTTTGTTTGAAGATTTAATGGCACCTTACTGACATAGGATTCGTTTTAATGATTATTTTGGTTAATTAACCTCTGTTTGTGTGATCTTTACTATGGTTTTCTTTGTTGAATGCAGGATTAAATCCTGTACATGATATCTCTCAAGAAAGTTGGTTGTAAAGCATGCCTCAGTCCCCTATAGCATAAGGCTCCTCAAGGAAAGGTCGCTGAGACCCTCTTGTTGTTTGGTCGACTGCCAATTTAGTTATGTTCATTTGAAATCCAGGGGGGTCGCCGAGACATTTTGGTCGCTATGAGTTTCTATGTGTCTTGCCGATCGGTGTAATGTCTCAGCGACAAGGTGATGTTGGCATGAGGTCTCACCGACCAAGCAAGGTCTCCCTGAAGTAAAATGAGCTCTCGGCGAAAGGGGAGACTTCGGTGTAATGTCTCGGCGAAAGAAGGAAGTCTTGTTGACATGAGGTAATATCGGTGTAAGGTCTTGCCGATCCATCAGAGTCTCAGCGAATAGAGATGTCATCAAAAGGATCTTGCCGAGAGAGAAGTGGCTTCGGCAAGATGTCTCACGGACAGGGTGAACTCTTGCCGAAATGAAAAGGCATCGACGAAAGGAGATTTCGGTCGCTATGAAGTCTCAACGACTAAGTGGTGTCTCACCGACAGGTTGTGCCTTCAGGGAGAAAAAGGGTATTTGCCATGATGTTTGGCCGAAAGGTAAAGGTCTCACCAAAGGTTCTCCCTTTGGCAAGATGTTTGGGCGACCGCGAAGTGTCTCGGCAAAACAGAGTGTCTCGAAAGGTCTCGCCGATAAATGGTGGTCTCCCCGAGAAGAAAGGAAGAGGTCTCGGCAAGAGATTTGGGTTCTCTAGGATGTCCCACTGACAAGCGATGGTCTCGCCGATGGTTTTAAACACTCGGCGTGGCTAAAGGTATTCACCATGATGTCTCGCTGACCCAATAGGGTCTTGCTGAAGTAAAGCGGCATTGGCGAAGGATTTGGGTTTCGCTATGAGGTCTGGGCAACTACGGAATGTCTTGTCGAAACAGGGTGAGCTCTGGGGGGAAAAGAAGAGATCGACATGAGGTCTCATTGACAGGGTGGACTCTTGTCGATGGGAGCTCTGAGCAAAAGATTTAAGTTTGACATAAGATCTCTCCAAGAGAGATAGCGTCGCCATGACGTCTCACCGACCTGATGGGGTCTCACCAAAAGAAAGGAGTTGGCTCGAGGGGAATGAAAGAACTCGACATAAGGTCATGCCGACTAGCGATGGTCTCGCTGACATGTTTTCTCCCTTCGGTGTAGTGGAATGTGCTCGATGAAAGGTCTCGCTGACCCAGAGATGTCTCGGCGACAGGGCATGAGTTCGATGTGAGGTCTTCCCGACATGAAAAAGTCTCCCCGACATGGGTGTGCTCGCCAAAGAAAGAGAAGCTCACTGAGAGGTCTTGCCGAGGGAATGCTGTGTTGCCGATAGATTTGGTGATGTCGATATAGCTTATGCAGCTCGACATAGGGTCTCGCCGACTATCATGTGTCATGCTGATAGTTGCTCAGAGAGGTATGATCGCATCGGGGAGACACGACTGGTGTCTCACCAACATGTGATTCCATTCTGAATTGACCTTTGACTGCCCAAGAATCTTGCGTGGTCTATGTTTCACCAATCAGAAGAAGCCAAAGAGATGAACCCTGGGCATTTGACTCGTTGACTACCCCTGTGAAGGGAATCTACAGAATGCAACCGGTGTGGATCTGCTCTGTGAATAAGCCGATGGAGCGGCTCGACAAACGATGGTGTTCAAATCTAAAGAGAAGTCTAATTCTACTTACAGAGATGGTCAACGTGCAGAAAGATCTAGAGCCGAAAGGGGGCTGAGGGAAAGAAAGAACCACGGGTCTTAGGGACAACTATGTGGTCTACTGGCGAGGAGGTGGATTGGTATTAATGGCAATCTTTTTGAGCATTCAAGGCAGCCCCGATGGAGTTCAAAGGTGGAAACGGTGGCCAGAAGTAAATGCTAGAGCTGCAAAAGATCTAAGATCATCCCCGAAATAATCTTTCAACAACATGGACAACAGGGATTCACATTGAATGCAAAATTAACTATATTCAAAAGATTTGAGTGCTGACCCTCCTACAACCAGTAGATATTTTGTAAACCCTAAAAATAGGGGGCCAGTGCATTCTTTTTGGTACACTCTATATATAGGGCATTCTTGCCTCTTTGTAAAAAGTTAGAAAACAAATTAGAAAAGGTTGTTAGAAGAGGAATAGAGACAATTAGAGGAGAATATAGAGTAAATAGGTCTAGAGATAGATTTTCAAGAGTATGAATTTTTTGAAGGGTAGAAGAGACAGAGCTGCATCCTGATTCTTTGTAATGGGAGCCTCTTTGGTCTTCTTAGTTAGGAGTTAGATTTAGTAGAGGCCAATAATGTATATTTCTGGTTTTCTTAGTATAGATGGAAACAATCTGAAATCATAGGTTTTTTGTACACTGGTGATTGTGCCAGATTTGTAAATGTTGCTTATCTGTTTCACTAACAGTAGAAGCAACCAGATTTAATCTATTTCATATTGTGTTCCAGAATGATGTTCATCTTGGGTTAATCAGTTGATTTGAAAGCTTTCAAGGAAAGAAGTTTTGTTTTATGTTTTGTTTAAATAGTGATTTACAATCTGTTGTTAAAATTAGCACTGTGGATGAATGAAGCTGTGTGTCAATCACAAGTTGATTTTGTTCTCCAGTTTCAGTTAGCAATTCCTTGAAAGGTAACAAGTCTGGTTAAGTTGGATGAATTATTATTCTTTTCAGTTCCAAGCTTTGATCTATCTTTTTCTGTTTCTTTAAAAACCCTAGTTACAATAGGTTTAAATTCATGCTTGATCTTAGAACAATCCATAAGCTCAACACCAGCAGGCCCCTTGAACATTATAGTTCACATCAATCACTGAGTGAAATCAGCACAGTCGAGAACCGATTACAAAGACCTTGGGAGCTAAGATATCCATGTGATCATCTTTGTCTTTCAGGAGAGCAGGGTAGTAATATTCTTTTTAACTGCTGCTGTGCCACTTGGACCATCAACAAGGATCAACTTGAAATCTTGCAACAATGCATATGACATTCATGATATCAGGTCGAGTTTGAGTCAAATAAAGCAATCCACCAATCATTGATCTGTATCTAGTCTGCTTTGCTTTCCGAGAATCATCATCTTGTGTCAACTTACATTCGGTCACCATAGGTGTACCAACTGGTTTTGAATCTTCCATACAAAACTTCTTCAGCAATTCTTTCACATACTTGGATTGAGATATAAATATTCCTTTATCTAACTGAGTAATTTTCAATCCCAAAAAGAATTTCATCTCTCCAATCATGGACATCTCAAATTCACTTTGAATCTCATCAACAAACTTCATGCACAAACTATCATTTCCTCCAAAAATGATATCATCAACAAAGACTTCAACAATCAACTCTTTATCATCATCAATCTCGAAATACAAATTACTATCAACAATACCTTTATTAAATCCAAGCTTCAACAAATACTTGTCCAATCTAGCATACCATGCTCTTAGGGCTTGCTTAAGTCAATATAATGCTTTCTTCAATTGACAAACCATATCTCCTTGATCAGTCAATTGAAATCCACTAGGTTGCTCAATATACACTTCTTCTTCTAGTTCACCATTTAGAAATGTTATGTTGACATCCATCTAATAAACCTTGTAGCCTTTGTAAGCAACATAAGCAAGAAATAGTCTCACAGCTTCAATCCTAGCAACAGGGGAAAAAGTTTCTTCACAGTCAATCCTTCCATCTGAGAATATCCTTTACACACCAATCTTGCTTTGTTTCTAATAACTTCACCTTGCTCATTCAGTTTATTCTGAAAGACCCATTTAGTTCCAATTGTATCAATTCTTCTTTCATTGCTTCTGTTGACACCAAAATTTGACAAGGTAACAGTGTCTTATGGGAAACTCGGTTTATGGGGGACCTTTTGCGCTAAACTGAGTGACCTTTGGGTTTTTAGAGAAGCCGAATTCTTCTATAATGGGGGTTTGGAAAGGGAAAAGGAAAAAGATATAATAAAATAAAGTCTAACCTAAGGCAATGCACCAAGACTTAATGATAGGCATGATAAATCATAGATCTAAGGGCCTGATTGGTGTTTGTAGTGTTCCAGAAAATTAGAAACTAAAGATTACACATGAACAATCCATTCATTGGCATAAAATAATATTGCATACATTCCTATTGCCAGGAAGAGTCTTTAGACATGGTCTAGGTTAGCAAAATTGCATTCAACATATATAGAAGTTCTCAAATGAAATGTCCAGACAATAAAAGCACAGTTTACAATTTGATCAAATAGCATGAAAAAATAGAAAGGTCGAACAATTGGCACAGTTTGAGAGTCTTTGCAATAAAATAAAACAATAAAGGCCTGGTGTCTTTTTCCAAAACCAACGTTTCCTCCAAATTCTTGACCCTTTTCTCACATATATAGCAGGAAAATAACCCCCACCGCTTCAGAGAGCAGCAACAGAAAAGATTTCACAATCTCCTGGCAATGATACAAAATTAGAATATTCCCCAAGCCATTGCAACAAAATCGATCTAAAACCAAGCATCCGATCATTCCATGCATAGGTGCATCCTCTGAAAATGATGGCGGTGGTCTTGTCAAGGATTAATCAAACAAGTGTCACCATCCCGTGCAAATGATTATGACATGTAGTGCCAATAGCATCATTCAGTTCGTCTGGTCTATCGCCCGAATATGAGATCCCCTGACTAGGCACGTGGCAGCCTTTCGCTGCCCGTATGAACCTCTCTCTTTCACTGGTGAAAACTTGCGCTAAGGTTGCACATGTGAAATGGGTGGAGCACTTCATTAATAATGGAGGGAACGATCACCAACCAGGCGCAAAAGAGACGCATGGCAACATTTCGCTGCCCGCGGTTGTTACTTCATCCCTATGTTGAAAGATTTGTGAATAGCAGACATGTAGCAAGAGTATACCACATATAACAATTGTGGGGCCTGCCAAACCTTTTTGGGAATGAGGGTTTCATGGCACTCGAGTGGAGCCTGATGAGGCAGCAAGAAAGAATGATCAAAAGTATCCCACATCCATGACACGTGGAAGCATAGCGCGGCTTCCCGAGATGCGAAAGGAATGCAGAAACTTGGGGTTGTGAGGAGTAGATATGTGAAGTGGGAGAGAAGAATTTAGATAAAAGGCCGAGTTGATCACTTGTGATGCATGGGCCGATTCATAGAGGAAAATACACCCGAAGGGAGCTAGTTAAATATTTATTAACAACTTCCATCCAATGTTCATCTTTGCATGCTTCATTGACACTACTAGGTTCAGTCTTTGAAATCAAACAATATTCTTTTGCAATTCTTCTCCTAGTTTGAACACCTTTATTCTTATCACCAATAATCTGATCTTCTGAATGATTTAGTCTTACATACCTTAGAGTCTTAGGATGTTCTTGAACTTCAAGCTCTTGTGATCTCTCTTCTACATTTTCACTAGTTTCTCCTTCCTCTTGATTTTCTTGATTCACTGAAATGATCTAAACTTGATTTGAAGTCTGAACTTGCTTTCCTTTACCTGTACTATCATTCTATTCATCTAAATCATATCCACAAGTTCTGGATGGTGTACTTATGTCTTCATCAACCCTGACATTTTCACTTTCAACCATTTTCCTCAGTCTCTTATTGTAGCACCACTAGGCCTTGATTTTAGTAGAATAACCAAGAAAGATTCCTTCATCACTCCTAGCATCAAACTTTCCTATATCTTCATCTCTTTTTATATAACATCTACTCCCAAAGATTTTAAAGTATCTAACAGTAGGCTTATGACCATACGATAGCTAATAAGGAGTCTTATCGGTATCACCTTTGATTTGTACCCAATTGAGAGTGTAAACAACAATACTCACAAATGATCTCTAGTAGATATGAGGAACATTTACTTCAAGCATCATAGCCCTAGCAGCTTCTTTAATTGTTCTATTCTTCCTTTCCACAACTCCATTTTGTTGAGGGGTCCGCGGTGCAGATAATTGTCTCTTTATCCCATGTTCTTCACAAAAAGAATTAAACTCACCGGAAGTGAATTCACCACCTCTATCTGAACTCAGAAATTTGATATTCACACTTGTCTTTGTCTCAACCATAGCCTTAAAGATCTTGAACTTCTCTAGAGCTTCAGACTTTTCCCTCAAGAAAGTAACCCACATCATTCTAGAATAATCATCAATGAGTAACATGAAATACCTGTATCCTTGTAAACTTCTGACTCTAGAAGGACCACACAAGTTAGTATGCGCAAGCTCCAACAATTCATTTGAACAATGTTATTTGCTCTGAAATGACACTCTAGTTTGCTTCCCTAACTGACATTCCTTGCATATGGCATTAGTAGGTTTTACCAACTTAGGAAGATTTCTCACAGCCTGAGTAGAGCTTATCTTGATAATATTATCAAAGTTTACATGACACATTCTCCTATGCCACAACCAACTTTCATCAACTTGAGAAATCAAACAAATTTTACCAGTAGCATTCAGGTGAAAGATATTACCTTTTATTTTTATACCTGAAGCAATCACATTTCCAGAATTCCCCAATATTCTACACTTTCCATCCTTGAATTGAAGATCGTATCCCTTATCAACCATCTATCCAACACTTAAAAGATTATGCTTCAGACCTTCCACATAGAGGACATCATCAATATTATGCTTACCATCAAGAGAAATGCATCCTCTGCCACAAATTACACCAGCTTTGTCATCACCAAATCTTACAACACCACCATCATACTTTTCCAATCTCACAAATTTACTTTTATCATCTGTCATGTGATGAGAGCATCCATTTTCAATCACCCATTCATCTTTCTCTTCAACTCGAGCAGCTAGGGCTTTCTCCACATTTGTGCAACTAGTAGATTCAGTAGACACCAAATTATTTTCCTTGATAGTAATAAATACCCATTCATCATCTGTCACACCTTCATCAGTAGCATAATAACACTTTCTTTGAAATCTAGGCTTGTTAGGTCTTGGCTTAGGAACTCTTTCCAGACACCTTGATGCAAAATGACCTATCTTATTGCAATAAAAAAATCTAAGAGGCAATTTTCCTTTGTACTTACCTTGTCCTTTGGCTTCTCTTTTGACAATAAGTGCTTCCAGCTTTTCTAGCTCTCTCTCTTCTTCTTCAATCTCTCTCATTTCCTCCTCATACTTGAACACTTTTCTAGATGAACTTTCTCCTAGATCATATCTCTGTTTATCTCTTCCAGAGGTGGTAGCCTTAAATGCAAATTCTATCTTAGGAAGAGCATCACCAAATTCACTCAACTCAAAAGCAGTAAGCTTACCAGTCAACATATCTCTGGTAACATTTGTTACAGTCCAGAGCTCCTCAATAGCAGTAGCTTTGAATTTGTATGCAGCAGGAAAAGATCTGAGCACTTTAGCAACAATCTCTGATTCTTCCAATTGTCCACTAGCACATCTAATACCGCACACAAGTTCATTCACTCTTTGCATGAAGGAAGTAATGTTCTCATTATCACCCATTCTCAACATTTCATATTTTCCTTTCAGAATTTGTAGCTTGGAAATCTTCACAAGTGCATCACCTTCATACAAAGTTTCCAACTTTTTCTAGATCTCATAAGCAGTATTCAGATCCATCACATATGTCATCTTAGAATCAGTCAGAGCACTCAACAATGCTTCCTTAGCCCTGATATTGTATTCGACATCCTTAATCTCAACAACAGTAGTAGGACCATTCTGTGGGATAGTATACCTATTCCTTGTAATGTTCCATAAAGGTTCACCAATGCATCTCATATGGCACTCCATTCAAGTCTTCCACAGAGAGTAATTTGTTCCATCAAATCTCAAACTATCCTTCTTAGATATCATCATCCCAGATCACCTCAAGCTATTAAACTTCTTCCAAGGAACCTGCTTTGATACCAATTGTTGGCAACACAAGGGTAGACAACTGAGAGGGAGGGTGAATCAGTTGTCCCAAAAATTTGAACTTATTAAACTTATTCTTAGATATGATTAATAACCATGAAAGTATAAATCATCAACACATCAAAACACACATAACACCAAGATTTTTTACGTGGAAACCCTGTTAGGGGAAAAACCATAGTGGAGGTTAGTCCACAAGATTATACCCTCCTGAAAGTATAAAGAATAAATGGGAATACACATACATTCAGGCACACTGCTCAAATACAACAAGGCTTTCTTCCCAAAGGAAGACACACTATCTTATAGAAACATTTAGATTACATCCACAAAATTTTGAACTAAGAATATAGCATCTGCTAATGCCTGATTACAATTTCGGTTAAGCACATGAACACTACTTCACACTCTGCTCACTCTTCTTCACACTCTGCTTCTACCTTTGAATGATTAGGACATTATTCACACATCTCACACACATACATTCCTTCAAATGATATAAACAATTGCTTATATATATATCCACAACAAGAATAATAACATCTCCATGTCGGTTTCAACAAAATAATAAAATGAATACAAATTGTCGGCCCAAAACATAAATAAATTTCAATGCAAATCAACCAAGGTCAGCCACAACATAGTGAAGACCCAAAAAAAAATCTCAAACACAAAAACACTTTAAAACAATTTCAGTTTGAGGATCCACAACACGCTACAATCACCCTGTTGGCCATGAACATGAAAAACATGAACATGCAAGAGAAAATCACCAACCGCGAGTACAAAGTTCAATGTGAACCAACAACACAGATCAAGAACGATCTTGAAACATCCAAAAACATCATCAATCACCAAAGAAGCATCCACAACAACTGAAATTACTAGAATCACATCATCTTCATTCAGGAACACCAACTGAAGCAACAGAATAATTGTTAGAACACCAAAACTCATAACTCGATCAAATCTTCATGCAAATCTCTGAAACTTAACATGGATAAACTAGATATACTCGAAAAGAAACCATTTAATCCACAACCTTTGATCATCAACATATTGATCTAGATAATAGATTGAACTTCATTGCATCACTAACAACCTGCAACTTATTTATTACAATTTTCTCAATATCCTCGACATATACAACCTCTAATGAAATTAATGCCAACAATGTTGACATCAATGAAAACCGCATGTCAGCAACATCCAACACTTTTTTGGGATGATCTAAAGTAATTTGTTTCAAATTTAGAGATCAAACAATCATCTTTTGAGGAGCAAAAGGTGGGACAACAGGTAGTTGAAGTAGAAAAGGATGTTCAAGTTCAAATTTCTGTTGGTTTATTTGATGAACTTCCAAACTTTATAGGTGAAGATGAGCAGTGATTGATTGAACTAACATTAATGCCCAATTTTGAGTAGAAAAGTGATGAGATAATGATACATTTGTTTTTTGAACTTCCTAGTTTTGTGGATGATGATGGAGACACGATGCCTATACTAACACCATTATCAGGTTTTAGACAACAAGAAGATGAAATTCACTTTGATAGGATGTTGGTCCATCAAGAAGAAAATGGGGACAACCTTTTCTCAAAAGGTAAAGAGGTTGGTATGCCTGAGCATGTTGGTCAGATGGAACAAAATGTGAAGCAAGACATTTCTTTTAGAGGTATGAGTCTTGAGAATTGTCATAAAGTTGAAGAAGAATCTGTCTTGCATGAGATAACTAATTATGAGCTAGATGAAGATATGTTCTCAAGCATAGTAGAGGAATTATGCACAAAGCTTGATGCCAAGCCATCATTGACTGAATCTAAAGAGTGTGAGTAGCATAACCAAATAGACAAAGCAGTCATGTTTCCATTTGATCACATGAAATAACTCTTCTCAACTAGAAAAATGAAGTTGAAGAAGCAACTGATAAAGGTGAAACCAACATGGGGAGTTCTAAGTTTTCCATCTCCAGGGGATGCCATATCAAGAACTTATCAAGAATGGAAGCCAACAAAGTGATACCATTCATGTTTGCACCCAAGCAGGGGTTTCCATTAGAAGATGAATCTAAATATGAAGTTGCAGCAAGGGATGGATGGACGCAACTCACTTGTCCAATTCAAAACAATAGTGTGCATGTACATCAAGGAGAAGTAAGTTTACCTATATTCTTCAAGAGGTTTTGCAAATTTTTACTAGGTTTGTATCTGTCCTTCATCTTCTCTTGGTTGTCTATAACCATTTGAAACATTGCATGTTATTGAAAAAGAGGAGCAACTATTTCAGTCAGCCTATTAATGGGTTTGTTTGACCAACATCTTTGCTGGTTAGTGTAGGGTAGTTTTTAGTTCAATTGTAGTTTTCATTTCCCTAAGTGTTGTTTTGCATAGTTCGGTAGTTTTCTTTGGTGTTCTGGTGTGTTTTGAATAAGTCTCCAAGGTATCATGTACTGATCTTGTGATTTACAACAACACACAAGGCTGTTTTTAAGTTGTGTCAGATTTTAGATGACTTAGTACCCAATGGATAAGCTTCAGGAAACTGGTCAAGATGTTTAGCAGGCAAACATATAGCAGATGTCCCCAAAAATGTTACCTGATGTTGCTTCCAACTAAATCAGGTAGACTTATGATTGTGTTTGCTTTTAAACATTAAAAGATACATATCACTTTCTGCTAAATTTCATCCATGTGCATAAAAAAGGATTATCAAAAGATTGCATTATTACAGTTGTGCAATTGCATACAATAAGAAAGAGAGCCAACATTTATTGAAAATGTAATCTTTATTAATGGTCATAAGTGTATAATGTCCCTCACAAGCTGAGGGACTGACTATTCTAATGCTTATGAAGAAAAGACTATACATTTATAGATAAAAAAAGAAATGCACATAAAATGAAGAGGGACCCGTCATTGCCTAAAATGACAAATCTTGTTTGCCTTGTCCTACATTGTCTTCAGTCTTCCCCACTTGTCTTGCTTCTGTTTGATGATCTCCTTGCTGCTCCTAGGTTCCCTACATTTGTAAAAAGAGTGTTGTTAGAGCAATGAAAGTTCACTAATCAGAATATGTGCAAAACATCCATAAACATATAATTTTATGTCCATAAGCATTAAAATAGACAACATACCATGGGTGTCCAAGAAAAAAAGAGAGTAATCAAACACACCTATCGTATGCTTTGTTTATCTAACATGTTTGTTCCTTGTGCAGATATAAGACAAATATTTGTTATTGTTTTATAACATGTGGAGTAAAATGTGGCTCCCATCACTACTGTATTTAACTCCACTTTCTGACGAAAGTTTGTTGAAGTATTGACAAACTATTGTTGGAATTCCGATGAATCATTGAAAAAAAATTTGTTGCTAAATTTTCGTCAGTTTCTCGACGAGCTTTAAAACGTTGAAATCATGACTAAACTTTGTCGATTGCGGCCACAAAAAAGGGACCTGGTGTTCATTGGAATATCAACAAAAATTTCATCGATCTAGCGACGAACAATAGCCATAACACATGTGGCATGCCTTTGCCAAATCGTCAGAACAACATGAGAAGTTTTTTGGAATTGCGACTAAGTTTCCTCGAAAGTCCAACAAACATTCGTCATTTGTTTGTTGATCTCACCATCGGAATGAGATCAAAATTGCGTCAGAGGTATAGCAACCTCGTTGCACTTTTTTTTGTTTTGTCAGACTGGTTCATCAAAATTTCGATGAAACATTGCAGTTTTTTTTTTTAAAGATTTATCATGAGGACTGACTTGTGGTCTCATTGACAGAGCATGAGGAAGTATATTGACAAGACTTATACCATCGGGGTAAGTTTTGAATGTTTACTCGACCCACTATGTCTTGCCAATATATTCCAAGTGCTCTTGTCCGTGAAAGAAATGATGGTCTCGCCGATGAAACTTCATCAGTGAGACTTAAACGTTCAAGCCATCATATATTTTTCATGTCGAGATGACTTGTCTTGCTGATAGATTCTCTTCATTGATGAGGCCATAATCCAATCTCCCCGATATGTCTTCTTTAGTAATCCTTATCACTACAACAATTTTGATGTCTCATCGATGTGCTAAAAAGTGCTTGTAACCCATAATAGGTCATGAAGACCCATACCATCTCATGCCAATGTGATTTGTTTGCCACAATATCTTTGATCAGAAGGATTTTTAAGAGTAGAACAAGGTGACCGTGGGTAATTATATTTTGTAGGGCCAATTACATCCTTTTCTGACTCAAAATGTAGTTATTATTGAGAAATTTACATGTGTAAATCATTATAAAATTTTGAGTAAATAATTATATTCTGTAGGGACAATTCACATAAACTACTCAGAACTGGGGAAATGGAGAATCAATGATACCTCAATTGTTGAACCAATCGTTTGAATGATACAATAAAAAACACTTGCTCTTTCAAGTTCAAATGAACGCCATTGGAGAAGTGACTTATAGATGATACATGCAGCTATAGGTCTTCCATTACTAAAGCCAACATCTTCTATGATACAATTGATCAATGCATCTTGATTTTCCTAAAACCAAAATAATATAAAAATGTAGTGTAAGGGAATAAAAAAATCACCAGAGCTTTATAATATAATGTGCCTAAGCAAAAAAGTGATATAACTGGAAATACAAATAGAAGAGATAGATACTCCTCTAGAAGGTTAGAATCATATACTTGCTGCCTATTAGTGAGAGTCTTCTGTGGCTTTTTCTCTCCATCAGTGAGCTCTTTCAAGGCAGACATAGGAGTCTGTGAATTCTTCTAGACACATCTATTGGTTAAAATATTATTGAAAAATAATATTACTTATTTAAAATCGGGAGGAGATAACTAAAATTATACATAAAAAAGATATAATTTGTTTATATTGGACAACCATGAGTGTATGATCATGATGGAATTTACCATTTTAAGGCACAAAAATGGACAATACATAATGACAAGTGGAAACTTAGCCTCCTTGAGTTAACATCACAAGCCAAACAAGCTTTGGTCTCTACTAAACAATGTTGCAAGATCATTGCCCACACACAAAAAATTGTTCTAATAGTCCAAAAATGCACCTACAAAAGAAAGTACACACAATAGTAGTGCTCACAAATATGCCAACCCCATTGCAACAAGAAAGGTTCGACAAGATATTGCAACAATATGAAGACATCTTTCTATCCCTCTCCGTCCTCTCTCTATCTCTTTCTATCCATATATTTCTCTACCTCTATCATGATCTCCTAAATATATATTTGTAGCATATAGCAGTGAGGTTGGTATGAAGTAAGATTTTGTGTTCCACTTTGCTATAGCAGTACTATAGGTGCTCAAGGTCATGGTGTGTTTTTTGCGTTTATCAACGCATCTCTCATGGGTACTTCTTGCGTTTGTTTTATGCACATTAGGATATCTTTTGTGAATAGTCCCTACATTTGTTTTAGGAAAATTGGTATATTTTTCATGCATGCTTCTTGTGTTTGTTTTAGGCAAATCAATGTAGGAAAATAACATGCAAAAAAAGATGCTCAGTTACTTGGGTGAGCAATAAGTATTTTATTCAACTGTAAATTGGCTATTCCATCTACTGACCTTTAAAGTGTTGGTCCGGAGGCATGTAGGTAGAGGAGCTTTGTTTGCTTCAATAATTCTACTACTTTAGCAATAGGGAACATCTGAAGTTTGGAGACCACAATTTACAGTCATTCAATACAATATCACCTCATTTAACTTTATTCTAAAATTCACTAAGCTGCAAACAAAGTGCTAAAATGGCAATCAAACAAAGCACTGGAATAGATAATAATGAAAAAATTGCAAAAATTCAGGCTTTAGCCTCGAGGCAGGTCTGGATCAAATAGTCATTGTAGCCATAATATATAGACAAAACTGCAACAAGCCACTCAGTATAGTCTTTTTGAGTAGACCCTTTTTGCCTTAAAGATTTGAAATTGGATAGAATTCTAACAACTGATCGAGAAAGGATCAATATATATCATTAATGAACACTATCAAACATAGTCCAAATAAATGAAACAAGTGATGCCTTGTAATCTTGAAAACAATGTAGCAACAATCAAAATTAAAACATTACCCTCTTTTATTCTCCTCTTAAGGTTTGGGAGGTCAGGTGGGTGCTTCCCCTCTTCTTCAAGCTCCTAAAAATCAATACAAAACATATGAACAAAATTTCATGGTTAAGTGGAAGCCTCCCATCAACAACAAGATCCAAATATCTGTGTATCTATCTCAATCAAGTCTCTAAACCCTTTAGAGCTGTCAATTTTTCCACTAAACTGTTATGCACAAAAGTCAAATTTTAGAGTTATGTCACCACTAAAACAAAAGAAACAGAGCTTTGAAACCAAATCCACACACAACACAATGTAGTATTCATAGAAATCCATACAAACAAACTAAACTTAGAACATTGGAATGGAAACAACTTCAAATTATGATGCAGAGCATGGATTCACTTTACTCAACTGGAGGCACATTTCACAATAATGGGTTCTTCATCTAAAACATATGTACAAGGTTCAAATAGTAAACAGATTGATGAAAGATAGAAGAATTAAAAAGATACTCGGTTGTAGTTGGATTGAAGGCCGTAAATTGGTACATGTTTTTTTGTGTAGGAGTCATATCACATCCACAAACATGGCAGAGCTATGCAAAGCAAGAGAAATTGGCTTGGAAAATGAAGGCATTAGGGTATAAAGAATCATTTTTCTGCCACCATAGTGAAAAGTTAGCACTTTCTTTCATCTTTGCATATTGGTTTGATGCTTCAAATGACGCACTTCTTATATTCAAAAGTTCATTACCTTATTGAGCTTCTCTTTGTTTCGAGAATAGTTTAATATTCTCTACTTGACAGGGCCAACTACGTGACGGTGGAAGCTCATTTTCCCCCCCCTCACATCACTCTCAATTCCCCATACCTGATCATATAACATTAATCATTCATTCATCCATTAATAACATATAACATTCATTCATTATCATATAACATTCATTCATTAACATATAACATTCATTTATTAACATATTCACATTCGTTCATAATATAATTACAATCACTTTTTTTTTTTGTTTCTTTTTTGAAGCTAAAAAAAGTTGAGTGGAGTATCGTTTTCTAAATCATCTATCCCCCCTTCAATTGTTATGCCCTCTGCTTGTGATCTTAATGTACGCCTAGTCGTGTACTCACGATGTGGACACCGCTGCAAGGGGAGGTCTGCTGCAATAACAAAGAAGTGTTAAATTAATATGTTTTATTATTATTGTTACAAGTATTTCATTAATTAAAAGAACATTAGAGTGGTTCTCTTTACCTGATGGGGCCACATCATGTTCTTGATCTTCTCTTATAGCCTTATGCTCAACATGTTGAACACCCTCTAAATCCTTATATGGAGTTGAAACATGAAATGTTACATTAATTAATACACCAATTGCAATTAAATATTTAAAAGAACATTAGAGTGGTCCTCTTTACCTAATGGGGCCACATCATGTTCCTAATCTTCTCTAGCCTGATCATGCTCAACATGTTGATCATGCTCTACATGCTCTAAAGTTGAAACACGAAAGGTTACATTAATTAATACACCAATTGCAATTAAAGATGTTTAATTGTATTAATCCATACCATGTTTTGTATAGCACATGAATACATCTAGTACCGAGATGCACACCATGACCTTCATCTATAGGTTGTGCTCCACCCTCACTAGGCTACATTCCAATGTCATGTGCATATTATCATTGCTTTTGTTTAAAACAAATAGGCACATAATTACTTTATGGTGGAAATTAATATTGAATAGATTGCACAAGTATTCAATTTTAAATAAAATTTATTGAGGTTTATTTACCTATGTGTGGGATATGTAGTGGAAGATTGTGTTTTCCCAGTCAAGACTCTTAGGTGTTAAATACATGGCTCCATAGCCTTGTTGGGAAGGCAATCTTCAAAGTCCTCTTCTTTGGGTGTTACTTTGTTGAATTGAGCCACTGCATTTTGCATAAGATCATGAATTTTTGCTTCTATGGTGTGAAATAAGAGCTTAAAATTGTTTGCAATTTGTGTTGGATGCAATATTTCATTTTATTGATGCCCACAATTAGATGTATTCAATTTCCTTATAACCACGAGCCAAGTTTATTGCTGCACGTGTTTCGAGTCTTTCCTTTGTTGCCTTTGATGTGTCAGCAGCCTATGAAAAATTTGAAATACGTTAGATTATGTAAAAAGAAAGAGTAATCATTATATAATTACATTGTTGATAGTATCACATACCTTCCTTGGCCCAGTGGTGTCTTTCCTTTTTCCTTTTCAACCTTCTCCTTTCCATTCGACACTAGGTCCTTCCACTCCCTCTTTGGAATCATGGGGGGATGCTTGTACTTTTTGTTCTTCTCTAAATGTGACCTATATTGGTCCCTCACATAATTTAGATAGGTACCAGCTTTCTTAAGGACCTTCATTCGGTTGAATGTTTTATTACCGAACAACACAACTAAATGGTTAATGAGCTCATCTTTTAAATCTTCATTTTGGGCATTCCGCCATGTACGTATGGTGGGCCTGAAGAGCTCCAATGTAATATCACTTAGATGTTTATAAAAACATCATTTCCTGCAAAATGATCATGGGATAATTAGTCTAAAAAGAGTGATCAATAAGTAAATTTCAATTGGATTATATATAATAATAATTAAAACATTTAAAGTATCTGTGATCTTCTCTATCTTTATGGGAATAAAATCCTCGGTCACCACAAATGTGACCGAAAATGTTCCTGTACTAGTAATACGGGAAGATCCAGGAAATGCTGCTAAAACATCACTAGTACTAGTGGCCTCTGCATCCCCAGGTACATATCCTGATGCATGTTTTGGCATGTGTTTGCTGCAAGAGGGTGCACTACTCGATGCCTGCATGGTATGTGTTGCCAACATTTCAGACGACAATATAGGCATGTATGATGGGGTCGGATGATTTGATGTATGCGTAGGAAAATCAAGATCGACACTTGTACCAACCCCCACTCCTTGGGAAACACCTATAGTACCCTGATCATGGCCAACAACATCATGAGGACGCAAAAAATCTTGTAAAAACAACACATAGTTTAGTTCATGACATAAAGAGTACAAAATATAAAACCATGAATGAACTTATGTTATAATTAAATACCTCATGACAACTTACTTGCAAGTTTTGTGCTCTCTTAGTCAATATTTTAATCCTCTCTCTTATCTCATCTGTTTGAGGCACTATGAATAACAACTTAAGGATTTCTTCATTGCATTTTTTTGGGTCTTCCTCATCATATCAAGAGGGTTTGCCGAATATGCGATGTCATCATCACATAATATTGACTACACCTCCCTATGGATGCTCTCCTCTATTGCTGGTGCCTTTCCCGGATCAGACGATTGCAACAAGAATATTAAAAATATTATCGAAATTAACTCAATAAACTTATGAAAAAAACATAATAATAAAACATTTTTCTTGTATCTAATTTGTACAATTACAGTGAGGTAAACCTGTCGGGTAGAAGCGCCTGAAGATGCATCATGATTTGTGCTCTGGGCCAGAGCCTTCCCTATATGATCAATGTTCCACTGTGACAAAAATTAAATATAAAAAAAACATTACTGAAATGAAACCAATAGACTTACAAAAAAACACAAGAATAAAAATGTGGGTAGTAGGTCATTAATTGGAGGTTGGGTAAAATGGTACATAGTGCGTACCACCCCATAGTAATTGTGTTTGGCAACTAAGTGATTCAAATTGTAATTGATTAGCAACTCTTCCCTAGGAGTTATTGATTTTGCTCCTTTTACGAATACACGGTTCCCTCGTAGCCTTGAATATGCAATTGGGTTGCTTATTTGTTATTGAGTCATGTACTATTTATAAACCCTACAGTATTCCACGATGCTTTTTGGACTTACGTCAATGTACAGCCACTCCTTTATTTTGATCCTTATCTTTAGCTGTATATATATTTCTTCGACAATGCATGCTTGTGCATGCCCATTGTATATCGAACCCGGTACATCAATCTTTATGCTTGTAACGGTCGACATACTCCATCAATTCGGTAACTTTGTCGTAACAGACCTTTATGTCGTCCATGCAAAATAAGCCCAAACCATGTAATGACGATGGTGCTATGTGATATATCCTCTCGTTGACACAAAAATCAGTGTTTATTGGAGGAAGTTCCTTGGGTACCCATTGTTTCCGTAGATGTTTGTACCTCAATGGAACCTCGATGTCACCTATGCTCTCATCATCATAAGAACATGACCCCCTTCAACAAGAAAAAAATCCATTTGTTTACAAAATTTTCTTCTAATCTTTTGACCTCTAGTTGATCTCCCTCTTTTAGACCTACTACATGTCTCGCTTTCCTCTCTTCTGAATATCCCTGCGCTCAAAGGGAAGGCGGTTGACAAATACCTATTTGGGTGGTACACCGCTCATAAGGATGTTGGATGAAGTTATTTCATGGTGATGTGATCCCAAGGTGACATTATCTGATAAATCTATCATTTCATCATAGAATTTGGCGAGGTTATAAGGTAATCAGAATGCATTAGATTGCAAGTTATTGTTACTGCAGATCGAATGTCCATCGCAAATCAAATCTGTTGCGTTTAACTCCCAAACTTTGTAACAAGTGTTAAATGTGACTATGGTCCACCAGTTACACAACCAAGGCCTCAAATGTATTCTCTAATTGTAATCAAAGGACTTTTTCTCTTCATTCAAGTAAATAAACTTGAAGGGAAACACCACCAAGTGGTTTATTGGACACCTAGATGACTAAAAATAACAGAAAATTTACATTTAATTTCTATATGTCTAAGTGGTTAACGAGGAGGGAGTGTGTACTAGGCCTGGTTAAGTCATCATAAGTTTATTCTTTGGCAATAAAAAATGTTTAAGGCATCTTAAATCTTCCTATGTCTAATTTCTAGGAGACTTTTGGTATGTTTTAAGGTAGGATGAGTGGTTGCATCAATGTTCTAGTTCTCAATGACAAGGTTTCAACATCTTCAAATAGTGAAAGGTAGTGCTCATAGTCATTTGAAACAACAACATTTTCATTATGTATGATGGTAGGATTTGATAACTTAAAAGAATTGGCTACCCAACAAACTTAAAGTTAAAAGAAACTTTTTCAGTTTAAGGGGTTAGCACTTTCTTTCATCTTTACATATTAGTTTGATGCTTCAAACGATGCATTTCTTATCCCACTTCTATCATATTGTATTCCCATCCCATTGCAATTGTTGATACCAAAATTTCATATCAAATACCACGTTCTTGAAGCAATTTTATGTGTTTTTACTATTTTTCTAAAGTTCTTTTGTATTGTATGGATCCATACAAGCTTGAAATGCTCTAAGATAATTGGTGTAGATAAATATATGTGTTCCCTTTCATTTTCATTTGTTTTGAAGTGCTAAATCACTGTTTTGTGGGAGAAAACAATCAAATACATGGACTGCCCTGTTTTGCCTGTGTAAGGGTTTGAGGGCTAAATAGAAATGACATCCACCAATTGACCCACTGTCTTGGAACTATAACTCAGTGGATTGGTGTGCAACATGGTATGATAGAGGTTCATTGCATTTAGGGGTCTGTTAAAGCAAGAAATTTGGCATTGAATTGATGCCCTAGGGCTGATAGGGGCAATTTTCTTGTGAATTTGTGGTTATTAAGTCAGGGTTTTTCAATTTGATGGATATATTGGTAGAGTCATGGTGACACTATTTGATGGTCCAATCTCTACTTTGAAACAAAAATATCTCTAACAACTCTAAGAGCTATAATGGGATGGTCACCATCCTAGGAAAGATTCTTCATTCTCACTTTTAGGTGTTAAAATTTAACAATACCTTGATTGATGAAAGAGCCCAAAGAGCCTTTCTCCATGGTATCCAAGTACACATAGCAGCGGTCTTCTCTTATACGGTTGACATGATTTAAAGAAATTAGCTAGGAATTATTCATTTAACCTAAGGTTTTCTCATAATGCCATCATTGGAAAAGTATGATCAAATTCTTCTATTATGAAGAATTGTTCTATGTGCCTCTATTAATCACTATAAATGTTTGTAAGGATAAAATGACTAATTGCATCAGGTAGGAGAGAATCAACTTTGAGTTCTTCAAAGATTATATTCCTCTATTCATAATTTTTAAGGGTTGTGTGTCGAGGAGGTTGTCACTACCAAGAAGGGAGGAGACCTTTCCTTGCATATGTTTGTGGTGGAGGTATTAAAGAAGAATTGTATGCCTCTATTTCCATTCATTAGATCTAGCTTATCCTAGCATATACTTGGACTAAGTCTACAATTGCTTTAGAATCATGTGATGAAGGCTGTGTGATGAAATCCTAGACCTTTGGGGGAGCCAATGTACGAGATCTTTGGAAACTAGGCATGAAAATTATAGGTAAAAGAGAATGGGGGTGCCAAACTTATAGTACTCATTGTCCCTTGGTTGTCGATTTTCCTTGAGTTCCCTCAACCTCATCCTCAATGCTGGTATTGACCTTGTTTTCACTCCTCCAAACTCTTCCTTAGCGCTGGTATTGACC
>VDFB02041711.1:0-11640 GCA_007258455.2 Sequoia sempervirens
CTAGGATTTATTTAATTAAATAAGAAGATATAAGAAGGCTAATTAAATAATTTGCATTATTTGATTAGATAGGATGAAGGTGAATATGATGGAGACTGAATTAACCTAATTAGATTAATAGATGAACATAAGACCTTCGATTAATTAACTAGGTTAATTTAATCAAATAAGCAAAAAAAGGATGAATTTTAGGATGAAATGATGTTATTATATCAAATTATGCCAGTGTGTAGTATCATTCAGGACATTTTAAAGTGTCTACAGGTGTAAATATGTGTTTTATTTATCTAGGCCTTATTTACATGTTAAGTCCACTTAGGTCCTAGGAGGGATTATTTGTAGCTAATGTTAGTTGTCACTAGATCTTATCTTATCTTTTGACATTTAATGCTTATATCCTAGGTCATTTAATATTTTTTGAGGTACTTGTCTTATTATAAAGGATTAAGAAACATGTGATGATCTTATCTAATCCCATCTCACAACTTTCCTTTATAAGAAAGCAATCATATGTACAATCTAATTCAATCTAGAAATCTTGAATCCATAATCATAACATGATATTTTTTCCATTTCTCTCTTGTGGAAGTTATTATTGTCTTGTAGGTGATCTTGGGGTGTTGAGGAGTTCACCATAAACTCCTACATGGTATAAGATCTTCAATGTTATTGAATTTTTCCCAAATCTGAGGGACCAATCTTGGCATGAAAATTTTGTTGGATGTGATTGGAGGTTTCAAGGACCTCACCATTAAATCCAGAGCAATTGGAGAAAGTTAGCTTTTCCTTTAGTTTCATCAAATTTCATCATATTTTATCTGATTTAAAAGGGTTTCAAGTTGGGAAAGGGTTACCAAATCCAAAAGGTAGCTAAATTTTCAGAGCACTTTGGGCCAAAATTGCCCTTGTCATTGTATTTGAAAGGCCCAAAAACCACAAGATCGATAGTCAGTTCACCAAAATTGGAGTACTTGACCCCTGGCATAAAAGGGATTTTTTTCCCAATTCAATCGTACCATTGACTGTACAGTCATACGACTCCATCGTGTGGTCAGAAGAAGAAAATCATTGATAAAAAAATTTGTCAGGAGGTGAATTTTTTTAAAAGTTTTTAGGAAATTTTTTTAAAAATGGAAATCTGCAAACTTTATTTTCTAGAGTACCTGCATTGACATAGGTACCCACTAGGTATAGTATATCACCACAAACCCTTAGGCTACCACGCAATGTACTCACTGGTTCCTATGCGACATCGTCAGGCCTTGTATCCCACACCCACCAAGTGACCACCCTCATCGTTGATCATTGAATATTTCATCGACATCTTAAGGATTTTATCGAATGGAATCTTCACAAGCATATTTCACTTATTCAAATATTTTGACAAGGATAATATTCCATTTTAAATAGTCGACAGTTGTGAAATTTAATCACTTTCAAGTTGTGAATGTTAGCATCACGTCAATATGATGTCAACACTCCTTAAATATTTTTTTCCCTCTCACCATTTTCATTTTGGTTTTAAAGGAAAAAATTTGGAGGCACATAACTTGGTCATCCAAACTCCTTTTTTTGAGCAATGTTTTTTGATTTGGTGTAGAATTTCACACTCTTCATAGTGGTGTAATTAGTTTTTGATTTTGGTGCCTGGTTTTTCCATAAATTATAGATTCTCATAGACCGTATTGCTGAGTCATTCTCATTTTGGTAACTTTTGATGTTAGGAAAGAATACATCATACCCACATTCTTAATCCATTTCCTACATAACCCCATGAGAGAAAAGCATGCATGCAAGGAACCATAATTTGCATAGCTCAAAATAGACAAGCCACAAGATAACACTTGATATACCCTGAGAAAAACCTCAAGAGGGAAAAACCTAACCCCCAAAAGCATCCATACTCCATCTATTATTCAATAAATAAATAATACATACACTTACAAGAGTTATCATGAATTTACTTCTAAATCATCAAGCCTCTCCAATGTATCCTCCATGTGTCTAAGTATGAATCCACACATCCCATGCCATGCTTCACATATGCACTCCTCAGAAAGACTCAATAATGACAACCCACTCACCCAGCCAACCTTAACCACTAAACATGTGCTTGCTTTTATAGACTCAAGCTCACACAAATACAACCAAGAGGTAAGATAAAACCATGTACCACAAGAGGGAAAAAACACAAAGATGAGTCCACTTAAGGTGGAAGTTTCGGCCTTAGAAAAAATACCAAAATTGGGCTCAACGAAACGGGATCCCAATTTTTAATAATCGGGATCTCGTTTAGCTTCAGGGTCCTGAGCCTAAAATTAAAATGGGTTCCCATTTTTTACAAATCAGGATCTTGTTTTTTAAAAATTGGGATCCCGTTTCATAAAAAATAATTTTTTTATGCTTTTATGAAACGAGATCTCATTTTTGAAAACTTTTGATTTTTGACAACTTTTCAAAACGAGATCCCATTTTGAAAACTTTCCATTTTTGGAAACTTTTCAAAACATGATCTTGTTTTGAAAACTTTCCATTTTTTGGCAACTTTTCAAAATAGGTTCCCATTTAATAAAAGCATAATTTTTTTTTTTATGAAATGGGACCTCATTTTAAACTTTAAATTTTGGTTGGGTTTTTTGCCTTGTTTTAGGTTAGGATCAGCGAACCTAAGATTCCGGACGCATTTAACTTGCAGCAGAAGGAGTCTTATCAATGTCACAAGAAAATAGTAACTTTAGACGACCTTTTATTAGAATTTTTGATGAGGTAAAGCCCATTATAGATGAGACAGTGCAGATTCCAAATATGTATTTTTTTTACAATTAGATTATTTTTTCTATTTTTCAATTAATTGCTAATGAAACTAGTCCATAAACTTTAAATTTTAGGGTTTTTTACTATTTTAATAATTTTTTATTAAAATATATTTTTGTAAAACAAATTGCATGAAAATGTACTTCATACAACTCTTTTCAATTTTAAAAAAATATGATAAGTTCAGGTCATCTTATGTGTGATGTACACGACGATTTTTCAAAACAACAAATATGGCCAATACAAAATTAACCAAAAAAATTTCAATAAAAAATTAAAAAAAAATATTAAAAATTTTCTTCAATGAGTTACAAGGGTATGTGTAGGATCATGATGGGCCAAAAAGTGGCAATATGATGGGTATGTGGCTGACAACTTTATTTTTACCCAAAATTGATGAAGCGAAAGGGGTTTTATTAAGGAGATTCTCAACTTTCCACTAATATAAATTATGCTTTGCTTTTGAATTTAATAAATAATTATTATTTATTTTCTATTTGAGATTACAACTAAAGTCAAGTTGATAGGATGAAGAAGTTGAGAAACATCTATAGCTTTCAAGCAGTATCTATTTTTAATCTAAAACATGTGTGACATTCTATGCTTCACATACTATAGGATTAAAAAAAATGAATTTCATGAAGTTTTGACCAAGTTAAGGTGGTGGAGACATCACGAGGTTTTATATTTTTAAAAAGTTGTAAAAATTCATAATTAATTATTTACTTGGAAAAAAATACAAAAAATATGCATCACACATGGACATGAGTCCTCTACTTATGTATAAAATATTATAAAAAAATATTATCATTTTATTGGTTAGGGTGGTTAAGGCAGACACACCCACTTCTTATTTTTTCCTAGAAATTTAAGTACTACTACATGGAAATTTCCATTTCACATATATATATATATATATATTTTAAAACAAACTAGTATTTGAAACTACATTCAATTTGCTTCACAGATTCTATTCTTACATATTTTTGAAATAATATAATTAACTTATTCAAATTTTTACATCAAGTTGCCTAACTCTGATTTTTGAATTTTTGCCACTTAAGGGCCTATTTTTTCCATGATGATCCTGCATATACCCACAAATCTTTTCTCAAAAGGATAAAAAAAATGATTATTTATTTCAAAATATGGATGACATACACATGGATGGTATGGTAAAAAAAGTGACTTTTAAACAGTGGTTTTTAGAAACGACTATTGAAAATAAATTTGTATCATTTGGGTATTGAAATAAATTACATATTTGGAAACTAGACTTTGAGTACTACATTTTATGAAATTAGTGACATTTTTTAAGATTCCATCTCTAAGTGCTTCAAATTTTAAGGTCAAATGTGACAAATTTTGAAAATCAGGGAAAACACTTCCACTTTTTGGCCAAAAAGTGGACTCATCTTGCCAGCACCCAAAACCATGTGAATACAAAATCGCTGACCCCTCATTTAATATTGGGTACTAAGTTTTCACTTCATTAAATTCTTTCTCCAATATTAAATTATTATCTCATGTCTCCCACGGGTGATCCCATAATAGTGGTTTACAATTTTTGGCCAAACTGGACACTAAAATTATTATTTTTAACTGAATCTTCACATTCGGGCAACTATAGCAGCTAAACTGTGAGGAATTTGAAGATGGTGCAAACTAGAGTCTCATCAAATTTTGTCTGTAGATTCTAAAAATATTTTTTTCAAAATTTTTGGAATCAAATTGCACTTCTTTTTCCATCTCCCATGAAAATTGATTTTTTTCAGAAAACAACATTTTTAAAAAGTGACACACACCGTATAACACATAACTTTTTTTCCGTGAAGGATAAAATTCTAATTCTTTCAAATTTAGACTTGTAACTCGGATATCTAGTGCTTCCACTTGGTTAGATAGTTTTTTATTGAATATTTTTTCCTTAATCAAGTTTCAAAGTCAAAAAAATTACAATTCAGACACAGTGCGACCGTACAATGCGTAACTTTTTTTATATATGTCAAAATTTTATTTTATTTTTTTGTTGAATCAAGGACTTCAATATCTGGTGCACTCATATTTTTCAATTTTTTTTTTTGATAATCTTCTATTTTTCCACATGTGAAGAACAAAGAAATTCATTTTTGATGAAAAACCTATGTTTAATAAAACTTAAAAAACAAATACATAAAAACCAAAACATATTAAAATTATAATATTCATTGGATAGCTTGTTAGGAATACCATAATCATTTGAAATAAATTTTAAATGAATTCATTTGAGATTCCCCAAAGCTAAATAAAGTTTTGCCAGAAACGACGGTGTGAGGCATTTTGCATGGTTTGAAGCTGAGTTTTATAGGTTTGATCTAAGGTGATTTGATCAAACCCTCTTCAATTGCAATCCTTAAAATGGAACTTGTTAAGGCTTAAATCATTATATTTTCTAAAAATATGTGATTTCAGCTAAAATTTGTTCCTCTCAGAAATTGTAAACCACTATTATGACAACACCCCCATATTAAATAATAAACCAATGTTACAATACAACATTACTTGTAAGTGGTCCCCAAATAATTACCTAGTGTGATTAACCACACCTCTTAGATGCATCACAACTAAATAATTATTTAATTACAACATTATAATATAATATTTTATGTAATGGTGTACAACACCGTATCTAAACATTCTCCCACTTGTATATATTGCACAATGGATCAATCAAAGAAACATCATCATAGTCATACATGTAACCACATGAATCTCTAGCATGCTCTCATGCTCCATAAAGATACAAATGCAATAAAACCAAAGTGACCAGCATCTCAAGCACAAACTCTTATCATCCTCCAATGTGCCACCTATAGAAGAAAAGGAACATGCCAAGGTGAAGATGCAACAATCCAAGAACACAAGCATCAAATCCAAGTGATAACAAAGGCTCCAAAAAAGTTGCTATCATTGGTGAGAAACCTGCATGATTAGAAATCCCATCCACAACACATGCTAATACCTCCAAACATCCATACCTCCTAGGTATCAATAACATCAGTAAACTTATGCAAATAACATATGCAACCCATAAACTACAAGCACAAGATCCCTGTATGAAACCTGTCGATGAAGAACATACATATCGAGGAACTCCCACTGCATGGGTAATGTCAAATCATATCAATTCTACCAATCAACACTATATCAACCTGTGTGATAAATGATCAAAGTATGAAGTACCAAGAACAATCACAATAATCCACACATGCAACATAAACAATGGCATAATCTCTCACAACATGTCACCATAATCCTCCCAAATCATAAGAACATGAACCTTTAGGAAGGAACCATAGAATGAAGAGAGAAAACCTGTAAATCATAACATGTCCTACCAAAAACTCAAAATTTCTATGTTGTGTCAAGTATGATCTCCTTACAACCCCAAATGAAAAGCCTCAACAACATCCATCCACTCAATCTCAAAGATAAAATGCAACATATGAATCAATGTATATACCAACATGAACGTAAGCCTCTCTAACAAGAATATCAAACTCAAAGTGTCCATTCCCAAAATAATAAATTAGCCTAATAGCCATCTCCTAAACTCCTCATCAATGAATTATAACATAAAATCAAATGCACAAGGAGATAACCATGCTAGACATCTCTCAAAATGAATCCTCTAGAACCAACTATCCATAGCTCAAGATCCATAACTATGAAAGATAAAGTATAAAACATAACACATCTGAAAATAGGATGGGAACTACCTATTAGATGATAAACCACTAAGTAGATCGAGAGTAGGGAATGATAATGCTCCTCCAAGATAACCAAGTCATCATGACTCACTCCAAGAACAATCTCCTCTATAGGTCCAACATGAAGTCACATCCATATATAGGTGAAGGCTCCTTGGTCTTCCTACTAAAACCTCTAAAGAGTAACCATCTCAAGAAAATATCTTTAATCCCAAGAGAACTCCAACCTCACCCAAATCTCCAAGTATCCATGAGAACCTGAAACCGATCAATCCATGCTAAGCTCCAAATGCAATACCACACCATCATGAAGCTTCCAAGAAAATGGTCAAGGCACCCAATACCAAGAGATCCATCAAGATTAAATTCAAAAATCAATCACATAATCAAGAACCTATCATGAAATCATGATATAACTATCTCCTCCTAGGATATCACATGTAATAATGCATATGCACATCCTGGTCTCAAGAGAACATGTACCATCCAAACCAATCACACTCTAAACCAAGAAATAACATCTCTAATCACATGAAGATAACTATATCCTACTAGTGTACCTATAAATGTGAAATAACTCTTCTACAATAATAGGATCTAAGAGCTCTCCCCAAACATCCACAAACACTAAAGAAGATCATCCATCACCAACAATGAATCACATCACTGCTAAAAACTCCCACTGAACTATGATACTGAGATACACATGGCATCATGACAACCATATCCTAAATGAATCACCCATGGTCCACACACACTCAACTATAATCTTAGTATCTCTAGAGAACAAATAGAACCAAGATATCCAATCCAAGAAGATACAACTGCCATCAAAACATCAGGTCATCACTGTCAAAAGATATGAATAAAAGGTGTAACCAATAAAGTAACCAATCTATCATGACATCATGATAAAACCACATGCTACAAGTCCCAAAAACTGACTAATCGGGTACTCTAATCATCCATCCTACCATATCAAGAAACATACCAATGTACAAATGACCACATACAGGGCCGACTAACAAAGTTGGCATCAACACCAAATCAATCTTGTGAATTTAGACAGTCCACATCTAAGTCATCCCACTGCAAGTAAATGGTTAGCTAATCCGAAAATTGCATAACATGAATATCCCAAACACTGAATCATGCAAACTCATCATCACATTAGCAACCTGCAAACCAAGATATCAAAGAAGATAATCATGTAGACAAAAAGAGTCAAACACCAAGTCAATCTTAGATTTGATTCACCAAACATGTCCACAAATGAGTAACCATAGTCAAGGAACCATACAAGCATCTAGGAGATAAGAAAAACCTCCTAATACCAAACCATATCACCACCAAACAACCACATACATGATTATGTCGTGTTAATGCTCAAATGCAACTACATATCCATGACACCATAATCATAGCCAATGTTGTACTTGCACTCAACTATCACCCACACAAGACTCTAAGTCTCTACTCATGTCAACCCATGCCCTCAAAATCGAAGACAACCTATGTACTTATGGGTATGTGCAGGATCATGATGGGCCAAAAAGTGGCAATATGATGGGCATGTGCAAGGTATGTGGCTGACGACTTTTTTTTTACCCAAAATTGATGAAACAAAAAGGGTTTTTAAAGGAGATTATCAATTTTCCACCAATATAAATTATGCTTTACTTCGAATTTAATAAATTATTATTATTCATTTTATTTTTGAATTACGACTAATGTCCCGATTGATAGGCTGATTGAATTTTTTTTTATAGCTTTCAAACAGTATCACATTTTTTGAATCCAAAACATGCGTCACATTCTATGCTTCACATACTATAAGATTAAAAAGAAAAAATTAACAATTTCATGAGTTTTGACCAAGTTAAGATTGGTGGACATATGAGTTTTTATATTTTTTAAAAGTTGTAATAAAAATTCATTATTAATTATTTACTTGCAAAAAATTATAAAAAATATGCATCACATCGGGACATGAGTCCTCTACTTATATCTAAAATATTATAAAAAAAATTATCATTTTATTGTGGTTAGGGTGGTCAGACAGACACCTACTTATTTTTTCCCTAAAATTTAAGTACTATTGCATTGAAATTTCAAATTTTCACCAAATAGATTTTCTTTTTCTTTAATCAAACCGAGTAGTTTAGAAACTACATTCAATTTTCTATAGATTCTATTCTTACTTATTTTTGAAATAATATAGATAACTTATTCAAATTTTTACGTCAAGTTGGCTAACTCTGATTTTTCTAAATTTTTTGCCACTTAAGGGCCTGTTTTTTCATGATGATCCTACACATACCCATTAAGAAATCCAACCATCTCATCCTATCCAATGCAATAGGTTCCAAACAATCCTTCCAATCTTCTGCAAAGTCTGGATCTTCAAGATACAAAGTCTTGAGTTCATTGAACCCAACAACCTCTATATTCATCTCTATCAACAAATTTTACCTTCTACTCAAGGCATTTGCAACTCTGTTTGACCTTCCACTCCTGTGCTTCAAAACAAAGGTATAAATTTGCAAAAACTCAACCCATTTTAAGTGCCTTTGATTTAACTTTCCTTGACTATTGAGATACTACAAAGCCTAGTGATTAGTATATAAAACAAATTCTTTTGGCAACAAGTAGAGTCTCTATTTCTTCAAATCATGAACTATAGCATAAAACTCCTAATCATAGACAAAATATTTATTCTTAGCATCATTTAAAGTCTTCTCGCTAAAATAGGCAACTGGCTTACCTTCTTGACTCAAAACAACTCCTATGGAAGTGCCACTAGCATCACAATCTACCTGAAAGACCTTATTGAAATATGGAAGTGCCAAAATAGGTTGCTCTATAACTTTCTTCTTCAACATATCAAAAATTTTGGCCGCTCCTGTAGTCCACTTAAAATATTTTCAATCCCCTCTCATCACTTCAGTTAGAGGTGCACAAATGCTACTAAAATTCTTAATAAACTTTTTGTAAAAACTTGCTAAACCATGAAATGATCTTACCTTTGTAACATTCCTCGAGGTAGGCCATTCAATGATATCTCTCACCTTCCCTGGATCCATTTTAAGACCCTCTGCAGAGACAACAAATCCTAGATACACCAACTCTTTCTTCACAAAACTACATTTCTCCAAATTAATCAACAACTTCTCCTCCCTTAGCTTCTCAAAAACTCTTCATATATGCATCAAGTGCTCCTCCAATGTCTTATTGAAAATCAAAATATCATCCAAATAAATAAAAACAAATTTTCCTTAAAATTCTTTCAATACCTCATTCATAAGCCACATAAATGTACTTGGTGCATTGGTTAGCCCAAAAGGCATGACTAACCACTCGTACAATCCCTCCTTGGTTTTAAAGGTTGTCTTCCATTCATCTCCTTCTCTAATCCGGATCTACTGATATCCGCTCTTCAAATCTATCTTCGTGAAGTACTCAGTGTTAGGGTCAGAGATGGCAGATATCTAACAATTAAATGCAGATTTAATTAATAAACAGAGAAACTAAAACACACACAGATTAAATCATAACACAAAAATTTAACGTGGTTCACCCAATCCGAGCTACATCCACCAAACCACAACTATCCAATACTTTTATTATCCAGTTAAAACCTATTACAATCTTGTGAATAATCGTGTTTTTCATCATACTTAAATACCCATCCGAACCCCTTTTTAACAAGCTTAGAAGCTTCCAGATTTTAGGGTTCTACAAAATTGGACCCTGGCAAGGACAGGGGCAAGGGTGTACAGTATACCATGGGCTATACAGTATAGCATGATTAGTCGCCACATACCAACAATCTCCCACTTGGAGACTGATCAAGCTCCACACCAACACAATCTCCCACTTGGAGACTGATTCTGGATGACACTACTGCAATTACAGCTCCCACTAGAAATAAGGACCTTGGACCCTGCTGCTCTAAGATATTATACTTCAATTCAACCTTTAAGACCAACCGAAGCTGAAGAGGAGCTCGGCTTCTCCCTTGTCACCGCCTTCATAAACATATCCACTGGATTGACATCTGTATGTATCTTGTCCAGCTTAACCTGTCCATCCTCCAACACTGACCGAATGAAATGATATCTCAACTGGATGTGTTTTGTTTTAGAATGCAGAGCAGAATTCTTTGCAAGATGTATAGCACTCTGGCTGTCTGTAAACAAGTAATTTCCAGCCTGTTGTTTTCCCAACTCATCCATGAAAATTTGCAGCCATATCATCTCCTTTGCCACCTTTTTTGCAGCAACATACTCTTCCTCTGTGGTGGATAAAGCAACCACTTTCTGCAATTGAGAAATCCAACTCACAGCTGTCCCACCAACTGTAAAAACATAACCTATGGTACTCTGCCTGGTATCTATATCCCCTACCAAATCTAAGTTAACATAGTCTTTTAAATCAGTATTAGAGCCCCCAAAACATAAACAATTATTGTATGTACCTCTCAAGTACCTGAGAATCCATTTTACCGCATTCCAATGCTCAACTTCGGGATGACTCAAATACCTGCTAACAACTCCTATAGCATGTGCCATATCTAGTCTTGTGCATACCATGGCATACATCAAACTAACTACAGCTAAAGCATATGGTACCTTGGACATTTTTTCTTCCTCCTCTTGTGTCTTTGGACACATATCCTTAGTCAATTTAACATGACTAGGCAAAGGTGTGCTGACAACTTTTGCATTCTCCATATAAAATCTTTGCAACACCTTTTCAACATAATTATCCTGAGATAAAAACAATTTTTTGTTTTTCCTATCTCTACAAATTTTCATACCAAGGATTTGTTTTGCTGCCCCCAAATCCTTCATAGCAAAAGAATTTGCTAACTGTTGTTTTAACTCACTTATATGATCCATGTTAGACCCAGCTACAAGCATGTCATCAACATATAAACATAAAATAATGTAGCTGTCATTATCCAACCTCTTAAAATAAACACAATGGTCAGAATTACACCGACTATAGCCTTGCTCAACCATAAAACTATCAAATTTTAAGTACCATTGCCGAGGTGCTTGCTTCAAGCCATATA
>VDFB02041712.1:0-14348 GCA_007258455.2 Sequoia sempervirens
ATGCCCCTAGTGAGCTTTGAGATAGGTACAAGATTTGAGACCCACTCTGGATAATCTATCGGTCATAGAAATTTTCCATCTAAGAGCTTTTGTAATTCCATTTTGACCAACAATGTTATCCGAGGATGCATTTTTCTTAGCTTTTCTCTCACTGGCTTTGCTTCAAGATATACAGCTAGGTGGTGAACCACAACCTCTTGATAAAGTCCAGGCATCTCGGCATAGGTCCATGAAAGTTCACTTTCCTTTCCCTTAGGAAGGCCACCAATAGTTCTTCTTCTGTTAAAAGAGACTCTGCATAGAATGTTATGTGTGGCATCTCTTCTATTCCCAAGTTGACTGGTTTGCATGTTTCTGCCAGAACCATTGACTTCTCTTGATGAATGGCACTAAGAGGAAGATTGAATCCTTCATCCTCTGGTGCCTCGGAGAGGTTTTCACCATCGGATACGTCCTTTATTTTTACTTTTTTTGAGTCAAAGAGTGCCACAGTGTGGTTTTCACTCAAAGACCTAGAGATTATTCTCAAGTTTTCACTTTTGCAATTGAAGGATTCAATCATTTCCCCGTAATAGGTGTGTGTGTGTCTAGTATGATGTAAAATCCAACTTTGTGATCTCTACATGGTATAGTATCCCATAATCCTATGAATTCCAAGAGCGCCTCATCATTTTTTAATGTGTTTAGAACTGGTGGTCCTCGTTGGTCATAATCAATGAGTTGGGGATAGACTAAGTTTATTTCATGGGTTTGGTTGGTCAACTCAAAAGATAGGGTACTAATCATGAGAAGAGAGGAATCCTTGAATAGCATGGGTAAATTGGTTATGGAATCCTCCTCATCACTACTACTATAGACGTCATTTATGTCAAATGTAAAGTTATCTATGACTCGACCTATGGATACAGGTAATCGAAGAGCGGTTGTTGATAGCTAAGGGGGAGTTTTGACTATTTTAACCGAGGGACCTCTACCACATATGGTTACCTTCGAAGGGATACATCCAAGGCCAATATTTTTCATGCACATCTGAAGAATGAGTGGTACTACGAAACCATTATCATTCTATCCAAGTTTCTTATTTCTGTCATAGCCCATACCAAGCATCATTTGTAGTCCTTTGCTACTTTCATCCATAGGAAGATCAGGCACGGGCCTTTCCTCTTGGTATAGCAAGCTTGATATGTCTCTTTCATCTACCACATCTCAACTTAGGTCTCCCCAACATCTGAATCTAGAAGGGTCTTCTCTGAAGGTTTAGGATGATGTTTTAGCTGGCTGGGATTTCCCATGAGACCTAGGAGATTGAGGTAACTCTCCTATCATGAAATCTCTTTTTTTCATTTGTAATCCCCACACCCGTTGCCTTGGACAATGACTTTTATTTTAGAGATATTAGGGATTGTGGGTGTCTTTTTCTCAAAAGTGGAGGCCAAAGTAGTTGGGTCTACATATGGGGTTGTGGGGCCTTCATCGTTCTTCAGAACTTGGGGGATTTTATAGTATTTTTCTTCTAGACTCTTGCAGTAGGCAAAGGGCTCAAGATCACCATAGATTGTGACCTCTTAGTTTTGATATGGGAACTTGACGCATTGATGGAAATTTGATGCAACTGGTTGCATCCCATGGATCCATGATCGCCCTAGGAGGATGTTATTTTGAAAATCAAGGTCAAGGACCTGGCAAGTGGTTTCCATAATGGTTGGCCCTACTTGGATAGGGAGTTGGATAGTGCCTTGAGACACTCTTTCTTGATCATCATAAGCTTTGATTGTGATTCCCTTTCCTTTTTCAATGGATTCCTCATAGAATCCTAGATTCTTTATGAGCTTGAGAGAATAGATGTTTAGACCTACACCCCCATCCACCAAGACCCTTTTGACTTTGTTTTTATGAACTAGGACCTTAAGGTGGAGTCTGGGATTGTGATATAGGTGGGTGGGGAAGTCCTAATCAGAAAATGTGAGGAGATTTGGGGTGGTAATGTTTTTTACCATAGCTTGGAATTGTTCAACATCAAGATTGGCAGAGATGGTAGATGAAGTCAATGCTTCCTCAAGGATCTTTCTATGGGCAGATGAGATCTTTAGTAACTCCATGATGGAGATCTGAGTGGGAGTTCTTTCATCTGGTCTAAGACATTGTAACCATTGGAAACTGATTTCGGATTTGAGGTGGATGCCCTAGGTAGCTCTGATGACCCAACAATGGTAACTTTTTCGCCGTGTGTGGTGACTCCACAATCAACTTTGGCTCCTTTGATGTTAACAATAGTGACCCATTCATCTAGGGATGAGACAACATGATTGTATACATGGTTCACGTTGGAATACTTTTGTTTTCCATGGTTTTCCCCTTTGTTATGATTTGGTATCGGATTCGTGTATATTTTAAGGTCTTGATTTCCAGCTGGTTGTTCCACATTTATGATCTTGTCGTCGATGAGGTCTTGGATCAGATTTTTTAGCCTCATGCAACTACTTGTGTGCCCCTTGATTTTATGAAAATTTCAAAGGTGGTTTTCATTCTACCATGGTGGTTTCACTTGGGGCTCTTGATAATTCTCATACATGGGAATTTCAATCAGATTCTCATTTACCAGTTTCTTCATGATGGATTCAGTTGATTCCCCAAGGGTTGTGTACTTTCTCTTGGGGGGTATTTGTTTTGCAGAGGTGGTCCCCCTTGATTATTTAGATTGTTGACTTGATTGTTTGGTGGTTGTGATACTACATTGGTTTGTGTGTTGTTTTGATTGGGTTTTTTTGTTTCAGAGCACTAATTATTACCTAGGCATCAACAACACCATCATTAGTGACATTTTTCTTTCTCACCCATGTGCAAGGTTTCTCATTGTAGCTTGTGGAAGGGTGGTTGTCTTGATGCTTTGGATACATGGGTGTTCCCCCTTGTGCAATAAGGGCTCATTTGATGTTGAGAGCCTTGGGGATCAAAGGGTTGTACATGGTGATACATTCCATCTTAAGATGGAATGCCAAGGTTTTCTCAAGATTGGAAATGATGGTGCAAACTTGTTGTTCCTCTGGCATGGCCCGCTTGCTCTTATTGGCCTTGGATCACCATCATTGTAGGAAAGAATCAAATGATTCCCCCTTACCTTTTTTGAGCATAGATAGTTCCTCTATACTAACATCCATGCCAATGTTGCATGCATAATTTTTTAAGAATGCGTCCATGATTTCTTGGAATTTTTTGATGCCAAGAGGAAGGCAAGAAAACCACTCCATGGTAGGACCAGCTACACTTTGAGGGAATAGCCACATTAGATATGTATCGTCATATGCGACCTCCATGCAATGTACTTGGAATTCCCTGATGTGATCTTAAGGGTTTCCTGTCCCACAATATTTTTCAAATTTAGGGATTTCAAACCCCTTTGGGAATGGTACCATTGTAAGGCTCATGTCGAACAGATAGGGGCACAAGTTGCTTAGTGTCTTTGTTGTTTTCCCTAATTGGAGATCGAGCACTTGTTTCAAATGCAATTTGATTTATGATGTCACATCATCTTGCGGATCAGGGGGCAGAGTGAATGTGTTTTGAAGTGGTCGAGGTGTTTGAGTGATGGGTGGAGTGTTGGATGTGTTGGTGGGAGTTTTTTGCAAGCTTTTTTGCATGATCAAGGCTTGCTGATAAGCCTGCATTTATTTTTGTGCCAACAACGCTTGTTGTTGGTCTTCTTGTTGTTGTTCCAACAACGCTTGGTTTTGGTCTTGTTGTTGTTGTGCCAACAATGCTTGTTGTTGGGCTAGTATTTGGGCAGCTTCTTGTTGTGCTTGGTACTATTGCAGGGCTTGTTGATATGCTTGCTATTGAGCTGCTTGTAGTTGTTTCTGGTATTGAGCTTGAGCATGTGCTTGTTGGCCTTCTTGTGTAGTCTAGGCAGCCTATGCAGCTTGAGCTACTTGAGCGGCTTGAACTATTTGAGCTTCTTGCGTAGCCTGGGTGGCTTCTTGTTGTTGTAACAAAGCTTGAGCTTAGGAAGCCTATTGTACTTCTTGTGCTTGTTGTGTAGCTAATTACGCTTGAACTTGTTGAGTAGCTAGTTGTGTAGCTTGTTGGTTCTTAATTTGTTGAAGTTCCTTTTGATATGATGCTTGTTGAGTTGCTTGCAATACAATGCTATATTCATTGGCTAAATTTTATCTTAGTGGCGGTGGTGGTGAAGGATTCCAAATGGTGTTTTTTTTTGTGATGAGAGGTATCGTTGTATTGATGATAGGGATTTGTGTAGTGGATGGTGCAACTGATATGCTTGGTCCTTGGGAGACCATGTTTTGAGATATTTGTGGGGTGGTAGATGATGTGTTGATTTCTTGTGTCACTTGGATGGTTGCCACCTATTGTTGCAATATCGATGGAAAGATGGGAGGATTCAATATGTTGTTTTGATTTTGTTGATTGATGGTTGGTAAAGGGGGAAGGCCTAAAGCTTCATGGATGGAGAGCTCGCATTTGGAACTTATGAAAACATCATCATTGTATATTGTAAAATCTTGTATTATTAAACATCCCTCAAATGTTGTGAGGTGAACAATGTAATTGTAATTATTATTTGAACTACCTCATCAGATGGATGAGTATTGTATATAATATCAAATGCAATGTATTGAACAAATTTGTACCTTATGCTATCTTGAATGGAAATTTATTATTATGCAATGTTTATCTTTATGTTAATATTTATTATGTAACATGTAAATACTTAAGTCACTTATGGAAAACTCAAAGTAGTGTATCATCTAGTAACTTAACAAATGTATGCAATTAATTAACTTAATATTATAATAATACTTTAAAAAAATGTATGTAAAGGGGTGGTGTGGATGTTAATGGAAAAGGTGGAAGTGGGGGAAAAATGGTTGGTGTATTCCCTTGAGAAAATGATGATGATGAAGGGTCAAATATGCCCCCTTGTCCAAATAATCCACCTTCTCCTTGTGAGGTCATGGGGAGAAAGGTTTGTGTGTTGAGCGGAAATTTCGGTGTTGCATGAAAAGAGGATGGATTGGTGGGATCATGAAATTTGAGATTCAATGGGACAGATTGACCCAAGATGGTATTCACATCCAATTCTTGGTTGTTCACAAGGGGATGTGTTTGAAGCACATGAAGCGAGCTTCCCTTCTTGACAATTGGTTGAGTTGGAGCAATGGATGATGTGATTTGGGGGATGGATTGAGTGATGCTTTGGAATGAAGATGGTGTGAATGAAACCAGTGGCATAATCTCAAGAGATTTCTCCACAAGAGTGCTCAAACCATAGTCAGAAGGGAGTTTAGCCCCTTCTTTAGCCAAATAAAGCATGTATTAGGATGGATTGAGTCTCATCATGGTACTGACAATTCTATGAGTTGCAGGATTTTGGACCATCTCAATGATTTCATCTTGTGTAATCCCTAAGACATTATTGGTGATGTTTTCCACTTGACTTTCCTCTTGAGGATTTTGTGATGATAGAGGAATATTAGTTAGGGGATTGCTTGATCCAATGGGATTCATTTCAGGAGTGGTTTGGCTCAAGTCACTCGAAGTTGATGTTTCTTTGTTGGTCTTCATGTTCTTCTTGTGTTGCGATCTAGTTTGCTCCATAAAATAGGGATCAATATTTAAGAATGTGTGAGATGAACTTCTAATTATTTAGATTGATCTAACTTTAGGCACAAAAGAGAAAATATAGGATGATTAATGATCAAAGTGTGATGATGAGATAAATGAAAGGTGAATGTTATGAATGATTGAACTCTTGAGAAATATTGAAGGAGATACAAGACTTTGGGACTTTGGTTTTTTTATTTGATTTGATTTGATCTTGACTTTGGCTTGATTGGATTTAATTTGGATAATGAACTCATAAACTCTAAGAGGTTGGATGTTGTCCTAGATTAAGATTGTACACAAGATAATAATTTAGTTGTGTAAAGAAGGATTCAACTAGACACACCTAACCAAACAAGATGATTTTTATTTTATTTGATTTTGGATTTTGGATAGTGAACTCATAAACCCCAAGATGTTGGATGTTATCAAGGGATAGAATTGTTCACAAGGATTGATAATTTGACTTAAATATGTGGAGAAGGATGCATCCACACACATCTAATCAAACCAGATGATTTGGATTTGATCGAGAGGATTTTCCAAAAGCCTAGCATGAATGATTTTTTCAAGATTTTCAAGATTTTTTGATGAGATGATTTTTGGATATGATGTTTGAGGATGGATGAAAATGATTGGTTTTGATCGTAAGATGAACCTAAAAATACTCTTGTTTACAAGACCTTGATGTTGAAGAACATGCAATACTTCCTATATGAGATACTCAAACCTTTGAAAGAGACTTGGATTTTGACAATAGTAAAATGAATACAAATTTGGATTGTTCCTTGATGCACGTTTGTAAAAGTTGAAGGTCAATCTTTCTCTAAATTCATAAAGCATAGACAAACGTTTCTTGCAAGCTTTTTGACTGAGACCATTGGACTTTGGTTTTCGGATTTTGATCTTCCATGAAATCATTTGGAAGAGCACATGTGTGGGGTTCAATTGTTTCTTAGCTTTTCTTAATGAATTCCTTTTACCACAAACACTCTCTTGATTATATTTTCAAACTAGATGTCTAATGTCCTAACTTCTTATCATCCCACAAAGTCCATTATGTGGAAATCAAGGAAATTAAGGAAAAAGTTTCCTATTGTTGACCTTAGTGAAAGAAAATTGTGATGTAAATCCAAATGCTTAGAAGCCTTTAAGGATAGAATCCCTAGGGAAAGCAATAGCACTTAAATTTTGTCAAAGATATTTTCTCCTCCTAAAGGGTTTAAAATTTGATGTTCATGTTGAATGTTTATTTTCCAATGTTTTAGATCCAAGAAAAGTTTTTTGATTCCAAAACGATGCATAATCCTAGGATAAAATGAGACAATATTTGTTGAGTTCCCACTTGGATTTCTCTAGCTACGCCTACTCTTAGTCAGGGAAAACTTTAGTGACGAATTGTCGCCAATTGGCAAATAGTACAAGCTAAAAAGGATGCAGAATCGCCAAGTTTTTACAAAAAAAAAAATTATCTCGATTAATTCGCCAATGCATTATTCTTTAAATGACGCGTCATTGGAACTGTTTCTCCAGTAGTTTATACTCTAATTACAAATATTAATTATATTCACCAGTAATATTATATTCCTACCATTAATTTTGGGGCAATATCACCACTAATAATAAATTACCATTTCATTTTAGTGATATTTTAGCCTTAAATAGGGCTTTTATTTATTGTCATCGATTAGCTTCTTAATTGGATGGTTGTAGGCTAATTCTGTGAGTTTATATGCATGTGCATTTTAAAACACTTATTGAGGCCCGAAATTTGTTTTGGGCCATAGGATTAGATTTAATTGTGTGGCCCAAAACAAATTTTGGGCCTCAACAAGCGTTTTAAATGCACGTGCATATAAACTTGTGGAATCAGCCTACAGCCATCCAATTAAAAAGCTAATCGATGGTCATAATTTCACTTTTCATATAGTCTTTTTTTTAAAGTGATAATTTTAAAAAATGCTTAATCTGTGTGTGCTCCAATGCATTTTCAATAGTGAATTTATGCTTGGTGGCGAGGGGCTCTTCCGTTGTCCCCGGACCCCATGAGGGGGTGTTGCCCCCTTGACCCCCACAAGGGGGCTATGCCTCCTTGACCCCACCAATGGCTACCGCCCCTGAGCCGCTACTTCAATATTACAAAAGACAAAAAAAATATGGGGGAATTGCACCGACCAACTATGCAATTTTTTAAAGTAGAGATTCACCATTGTAATTAATCTTTTTAGTGATTATTCACTAGGATTCGCCATTGTGATCATTATTTTTTCCAATTATTCATTAAGATTCGCCAGGATTTTATAATTTTTTTAATAATGTGCTATAGATTCGCAAGGAAAATTAATAATTTTTTTCAAATAAAAGGAAAGATTTGCCATGATTTTACACCTTCGCTAAGGGGGGGTTTCTTAAAGTTATCCTTGCTCTAAGTGGATGATTAGATGCTTGACCACACTGGTTCCCCTCCATGGCACACACTTCTTAGGTCATCCAAGCATCAATACCCATGAAACTCCCCTGGCATACTTTTCATCTCTACTAAGAGCCGTAAAAATGTGGGACGGCTTCAGAACGACCATTCTTGCACCAACAAATAGATAAGGATTTGGCCTTCTAAACGAGAGGTTCTAGTATAGGCATTTCATTCATGGGGAATCATCCATATGGAAAGAGACCATAGTTGCCCTTCTTGTTGGAACAATCCTCATGATACTTGAACTTTCCTCAAGTACCCACACTTATTTACCAATTGGAAGTTGCTTGGCTTTAGCATGTTCCCAGTTGGGTCATTCCCTGGGGTGATTACTTTCTCCCACCAGGCAGACCCTCTAAGGATAAACAAAATCGAGCAAACACATTCGTAGTTCGATTAATATTTTTTTAGAAACAAAGAGAGAACACACGCAATATGCTTCACTCACACTCACAAACTTTGTTCAATTTTAAGAACCCAAATGAAATGTGGAGGCAATCACTTATACAACTTAATATCATAAAAATCCTTTTGATTCTCAAGATCATCATGAGGCACGAGAGAAGCACATATGTCTTTTAGATGATATTACTTTGGATAAGAGATTACAAAACACAAAGGCACATGTTTATTTTAATCCTTCAAAGAAATAATTTGATTCTTTTTAAGCACCAAAGGAAATGTGAGTTTTTCTTTTTCAATTGTTAAGTCTAAAACAAAATCTAGTAAGTTGCCTAAGGTTCTTTTTAACCCCTTTGTTTTGTTCTTTTTAAACCCAAATTGAAATCTATTGAGTCCTAAAAGCTTGAAGCAACAAAATCCTTAGATTTGGAATTATAATTATTTCCAAAAAAAAGTGTTTAAAAACACTTGATACAATAGAGAAATGATGTCATAATAAAAAATTCCTCCTTGCTCCTTCCTTGCCTCCACCTACAAAAACTAATTAATCCAAGGAATATAGAGGCAACAAATAGGTTAACAATTCAAAATAATTAAAGACAAAAAGCAAATGTCAAAATAACTTGAAATTTAACCTTTTACCCCACCCCAGCGACACAAATTGCATATGCGTCGCAGTTTAGAGGAGTCAGCAGCGTTGTATGGTGCCACTGGGAATAATAGCGATGAATTGTGCAGAATCTAGTGAGCGCAATTGCAGTGCTGTTTTGACCAGCGGTGGAGTTTGGATGGTTGGTCGACAAGAAAATGGTCGAGCATCGTAGTTTGAAATTCAAATTTATGGGTGGGAAGAAGCCAATGTTGTGGTTTGGAGTTTATCAACGTCATTATATGGCATCGTTGAACTACTAGCAGCACAGTTTCTCTGTCAGCATTGCACTTTTCGTATAGAAACAAAAAACTCCCAAAAACCATAGAATTTTTCAAAAAAATGTGTTAGATTCTTCAAGTTCTGCCTGAGTCCTTCTAGCACCAAAATGTGAATGGTGATCCTAGACCTGCACAAACATAAAGAACAAACACACAATTAGTTCCATATGCAAGTTTAAATCAACATTCCCCATGAAATCCATTTGAAATGCACAAAACAAGAAATAGAATGAAGAACACAAATAAAAACTTTAAAATCCTATTTAATGCAAGAAAACTCTCAATCCCATGGGGGAATTGGTGCCATTTTGATGTGGAAAATGACCCTTTCCCAATCCCTTGTAAGCTTGAATGATGATTTGATGAAGATTTGATGCTCCTTAGTGAAATTCTTGCATAACCTAGCTATAAAACTTGAAAAGTTGATGAAAATGGATGAACAATGGATGAGCAAATTCAAAATCTCAAGATAATAACTTTTCATAACGTTGTGAATCCAAAACCCAAATGAGAGCCTCTTATTTATAGATGAGAAAAATGAAGAATGAGGAAAAATGGATGAGTGTGGGACAAAAGACCAACCAATAACATTAAGCCACTTGTCAACATGTGAGTGGAAAAATATTGAGCTCATTTTGATCATTGTGCACATAAATGATATTAGGTGGAAATTCAAAATTAATGAAATGGCATGTTGGAGGGAGAAAGAAACAGAGTTATTGCCACTTGGCTCAAGGAAAAATGACATGTAAGAAACTTAAATGCCTTGTTGGATGTACAAACCTTTTGGAGGGATTTTTCAAACTTGGAGAGTATTCCCTTTTTGATGCCATGTTGAGAGAAAATAGAGATTTAATAAATCATTTAAATGTATTTTCATGTGCAAGTTGCAAAATCTAGAGGATTGAGGGATTTAGATTAGGACTAATCAGGATTTGATTAATTCAAAGGGAGATTAGTTGATGTGACAATTTGATTTAGATTTTTGGATTGATTTAAATCAAAGTTGAGAGGAATATGAATTTAGATTTAATTAAATAAATATTTGATTTATTTAATTAAAGAGGATGATGTTGGATTAAATCAAACAAAGATTAATTTATTTAATTTAATAGAATGACTTTAGAGATTAATTAAATAAAATTGATTTATTTAATTATAGAGAAGAATATGATGATTTAATCAAATAAAATTAATTATTTAATTAAAAGAGGACCTTAGGATTAATTAAACAAAATGATTTATTTAATTAATAGGAGGGAATGACTTAATCAAATAAATTTGATTTATTTAATTAAGAGATGAAATGTGATTAATTTAATCAAATACAAATTATTTGATTAAATGGTTAGCAAAGGAGATGATTCAGGATGAAGCGGTGTTAGTAAAATTAGGATAAGGTGTATAGGATCAATTAGTATTATTTTTGTGTCTACATGTACATCATCGTGAGACCCCATTTCTTGGATCCGTTTTTTCAAATAGCCCACAAGGTTAAGCTAGTGGGCCCACTAGCTTGCCAATTCGGTGAAATTGACAAGGTAACTTGGGATGTTTGAAAAAATGGATTCGAGAAATGGGGTCTCCCAGTGATGTAAATCACTGAGAGACCCCATTTCTCAGACCCGTTTTTTCAGACAACTCACTAGGTTGCCAATTTCACCGAATTGGTAACCTAGTGGGCCCACTAGCTTGCAAATTCGGTGAAATTGGGAATGTAGTGGCCAGTTTGAAAAATGGGTCCAACAAATGGGGTCTCTCGGTGATGTAAATCACTGGGACACCCCATTTCTTGGATGCAATTTTTCAAATAGGCCAAGTTAGAATACATTTCCAATTTCAAATAGAGTCCAATGTATAGGGCAGAGGTATGAGGATTGAGGGTTGACCTATTTTAATGCATAGGTTAGAGGGTTGATGGGTTAAGGGTTTGAGGGTTTAAGGGTTGAGGGTATAGGGTTGATAGAATATGGTTGAGGGTCTAATGTATAGGCTAGAGGTTTGAGAATTAAGGGTTGACCTGGTTTAATATATAGGTTAGAGGGTTGAAGGATTAAGGGTTTAAGGGTTGAGGGTTTAGGGGTTGATGTACTAAGGGTTTAAGGGTTGAGGGTCCAATGTATAGGCTAGAGGTTTGAGAATTGAGGGTTGACCTAGTTTAATATATAGGTTAGAGGGTTGAGGGATTAATGGTTTAAGGGTTGAGGGTTTAGGGGTCCCGTGTACTGGGGTTTTAAGGGTTGAGGGTTTAGGGATGAGGGATTAAGCATTTAAAGATTTAGGGTTAAGTGTTTAGGGGATGAGGGATTAGGGTTTAAGGTTTTAGGGTTGATGGTTTTTGGGGTTGAGGGATTAAGGGTTTTAGGGTTGAGGGGTATAAGGTATGGGGTTTAGAGGGGTGGAAGAGGGAGGGAGGTGGGAGGGGTGGTCTTTGTGTGGTGTGGAGGGAGGCGTCAGAACAATCAAAATCAAAGTCGCGTCGAAATCGCAAAAATCAGGCGCGTCAAATCATCGAAATCGGATCTTTCAGAAAATCGTCGATCCGGAAAGGATAAAGTGGTCGTTTTCAAAGATCGCGTCAATCAGGATCCCTCCATATTCAATACTTGGGTAATAAAGGGAGTACATGGTGTTACCTTCCCTTTGAAGATGTAATTATAATTTTTTCATTCTGCAAAAATACAAACACCCTTTGGAAGCTTTCCTACTCTTCAAAGAAAATAATGCCTCTTGTAAAATTTTAGAAACTTTGAGGTGGTGAGACATATATTACCTTTACAAAATCTGCACCTACTTGGTGAATGATAATTAATACATCTGATGAGTTCACATATTTGTCCAAATTCGCTTGCAAGATAACATGTGAGGAAACACATAACTTGTGTTGGTCCTACAACTCTTCTTCCCTTATAGGTTGACAAGTAACATTCTTAGAAATTTTTCCCACAACCTACTCCAAGATATTGTATTTTACTTTGTTATTAACAATTTCCATACCCCCATAATGCAATTTTCTGCATGAATTTGATGGTTGGTGAGTGGAATGTTTTAAATTTCTAGCATGATTGAGTTTACTTTGTGACTTTTAATTAGTAAATTCATCTTTTAATGGTTCTAAGCAATCATTTCCATCTTCAATATGATCAAATGAGCTAGCAGCTAACTCTTTACACAATGAGTAGCATCTAGTGCATACCACTTGGCTACAATAATAAGGAGCTTTACCAACCACATCACAAATATATCTGTCACATTCTACACAGTACTCATGGCTTAGTAGAAAGTGGTTATAGCATGGGCAACAATTCCTAGAGCATCATTGCTTTTACCCACATCTCCTTGCTCCTTTCCACAAGAAATATTCCCTTTTATTGGATTCTTGATGGAATTTCTCTGATCATCTCCAAGTTGTTTTCCTTGATACTTCCCCATAGAATCTGAAATGCAAAAATGTATGCCCACACCAACTTTATTCTCTCTATTATAGGTAACATCTTCATTGACATAAAAGTATAATAAGAAGGGATACTTCCTCCTTTTAGGTGACACACATGGTTTTTTTATTCCATCTAAAGGTTGTTCACATCCAGTCTTTTTTCCATGGATTTGAACATAACTATAATTAGAAAACTCATATGTGGCCTTGGGTTCTCTACTTCTACACTCTGAGAAAATAGTGGAAGCATTCATGACCCCCTCATTCTTGGTTACATCCCGATTATTCAGTACTTTCATGTTTGGAGGACACACAATTACAATATCTATTTTTTGCATGTCTCCACTCTCATGTCTTCAATTATCACATGAGATGGACTTTTATTACAATTTCCTAACCTTGCTGACCAATATTTTGAGAATTCTTTATTTCTATAATTCAATATTTTCATCCCCCATCCTAGAGAAATAGGAATGGTTATTATCACTATTGCCTACCACATTTCCATCAATACCACAATTCTTCCCCAACTTGGGGAAGCTATCATCAATCTAGACTCCACAAATTCCATCTACAAAGAAATTGGTACCATTTCTCAAAATAGACCCATCCTTGGCATCTCCCATAAGAATGGTTATACACAAAAGTTAATCCTTTCTATTTTCGAAATATTTTATAACATCCTTAATTCGAGGGTTCCTTTGAATTTTCTTAGACTTTAATAAATAGATGTTCTCACAATATATGGGTGTCCTTTCTCTTTCATATGGACTAGCGAGCCATAAAAATTCATAGATACAGTTACACTACTCCTCTCCATCCAAAAAGATATGTTTGAATTTTGACCTACTCACTTGTAACCAACTGCCTTTTGTTAACCATGAATTATTGATACTGAATTCTTACTACTTCAATTCAGGGTTTGTACTACCCAAAGACATGTAACTAGTGATTTTATGTATAGCACATATTGCACTGTGCACCATATGACAACTCATGTAAATCACTAAGAGACCCCATTTCTTAGACCCATTTTTTGAAACAACACACTAGATTGCCAATTTCACTGAATTGGCAAGCTAGTGGGCCCACTAGCTTGCCAATTTGATGAAATTGGAAACCTAGTGATCTTTTTGGAAAAATGGCTCCAAGAAATGGGTACATCATCGAGAGACCCCATTTCTTGGACCCATTTTTCAAATAAGCCAAGTTAGGTTGCCAATTTCACTGAATTGGCAAACTAGTGGGCCCATTAGCTTGCTAATTCAGTGAAATTGGGAGCCTAACTTGGCCTATTTTAAAAAATGGGTCCAAGAAATGGGGTCTCCTAGTGATGTACATCATCAAGAGACCCCATTTCTTGGACCCATTTCTTCAAATAGGTCACTACGTTCCCAATTTCACTGAATTGGCAAGCTAGTGGGCCCATTAGTTTTCCAATTCAATGAAATTGACAACCTAACTTGGCCTATTTGAAAAAAATGGATC